>CANNZV010000774.1:0-186096 GCA_947561585.1 Caprella mutica
CTGATAGTACATCATCACAGTGACTCTTTTCTCTGATAGTACATCATCACAGTGACTCTTTTCTCTGATAGTACATCATCACAGTGACTCTTTTCTCTGATAGTACATCATCACAGTGACTCTTTTCTCTGATAGTACATCATCACAGTGACTCTTTTCTCTGATAGTACATCATCACAGTGACTCTTTTCTCTGATAGTACATCATCACAGTGACTCTTTTCTCTGATAGTACATCATCACAGTGACTCTTTTCTCTGATAGTACATCATCACAGTGACTCTTTTCTCTGATAGTACATCATCACAGTGACTCTTTTCTCTGATAGTACATTATCACAGTGACTCTTTTCTCTGATAGTACATCATCACAGTGACGATCTTTTCTCTGATAGTACATCATCACAGTGACTCTTTTCTCTGATAGTACATCATCACAGTGACTCTTTTCTCTGATAGTACATCATCACAGTGACTCTTTTCCCTGATAGTACATCATCACTGTGACTTTTTTCTCGTATAGTACATCATCACAGTGACTCTTTTCTCTGATAGTACATCTTCACAGTGTCTCTTTTCTCTGATAGTACATCATCACAGTGACTCTCTTCTCTGATAGTACATTATCACAGTGACTCTTTTCTCTGATAGTACATCATCACAGTGACTCTTTTCTCTGATAGTACATCATCACAGTGACTCTTTTCTCTGATAGTACATTATCACAGTGACTCTTTTCTCTGATAGTACATCATCACAGTGACGATCTTTTCTCTGATAGTACATCATCACAGTGACTCTTTTCTCTGATAGTACATCATCACAGTGACTCTTTTCTCTGATAGTACATCATCACAGTGACTCTTTTCCCTGATAGTACATCATCACTGTGACTTTTTTCTCGTATAGTACATCATCACAGTGACTCTTTTCTCTGATAGTACATCTTCACAGTGTCTCTTTTCTCTGATAGTACATCATCACAGTGACTCTCTTCTCTGATAGTACATTATCACAGTGACTCTTTTCTCTGATAGTACATCATCACAGTGACTCTTTTCTCTGATATTACATCATCACAGTGACTCTCTTCTCTGATAGTACATTATCAGTATAATACGTTATTTAATAAATAACTGAAAAATATTTAACTCATTCATTTGGTTTTTCTTCAGAAATTTTGATAAAAAAATATTGATTGTATCACACCTGAATAAATTATCAGTATAATACGTTATTTAATAAATAACTGAAAAATATTTAACTCATTCATTTGGTTTTTCTTCAGAAATTTTGATAAAAAAATATTGATTGTATCACACCTGAATAAATTAATAAACATTTGAAATTTTGTTCATACTATCTTTATGACTATCATTATGACTATCATTATGACTATCATTATGACTATCATTATGACTATCATTATGACTATCATTATGACTATCATTATGACTATCATTATGACTATCATTATGACTATCATTATGACTATCATTATGACTATCATTATGACTATCATTATGACTATCATTATGACTATCATTATGACTATCATTATGACTATCATTATGACTATCATTATGATTATTATTATGACTATCATTATGACTATCAATATGACTATCATTATGACTATCATTATGACTATCATTATGACTATCATTATGACTATCAATATGACTATCATTATGACTATCATTACGACTATCAATATGATTATTGTTATGATTATCATTATGACTATCAATATGATTATTGTTATGACTGTCATTATGATTATTGTTATGACTATCATTATGACTATCATTATGACTATCATTATGACTATCATTATGACTATCAATATGACTATCATTATGACTATCATTATGACTATCAATATGACTATCATTATGACTATCATTATGACTATCATTATGATTATTATTATGACTATCATTATGACTATCATTATGACTATCATTATGACTATCAATATGACTATCAATATGACAATCATTATGACTATCATTATAACTATCAATATGATTATTGTTATGATTATCATTATGACTATCAATATGATTATTGTTATGACTGTCATTATGATTATTGTTATGACTATCATTATGACTATCATTATGACTATCATTATGACTATCATTATGACTATCAATATGACTATCATTATGACTATCATTATGACTATCATTATGACTATCAATATGACTATCATTATGACTATCATTATGACTATCATTATGACTATCATTATGACTATCATTATGATTATTATTATGACTATCATTATGACTATCAATATGACTATCATTATGACTATCATTATAACTATCAATATGATTATTGTTATGATTATCATTATGACTATCAATATGATTATTGTTATGACTGTCATTATGATTATTGTTATGACTATCATTATGACTATCATTATGACTATCATTATGATTATCATTATGACTATCAATATGACTATCATTATGACTATCATTATGATTATCATTATGACTATCAATATGATTATTGTTATGACTGTCATTATGATTATTATTATGACTGTCATTATGACTATCATTATGACTATCATTATGACTATCATTATGACTATCATTATGACTATCATTATGATTATCATTATGACTATCAATATGATTATTGTTATGACTGTCATTATGACTATCAATATGATTATTGTTATGACTGTCATTATGATTATTATTATGACTGTCATTATGACTATCATTATGACTATCATTATGACTATCATTATGACTATCATTATGACTATCAATATGATTATTGTTATGACTGTCATTATGATTATTGTTATGACTAACATTATGACTATCATTATGACTATCATTATGACTATCATTATGATTATCATTTTGACTATCATTAAGACTATCATTATGATTATTATTATGACTATCATTATGACTATCAATATGACTATCATTATGACTATCAATATGACTATCATTATGATTATCATTATGACTATCATTATGACTATCAATATGACTATCATTATGATTATCATTATGACTATCAATATGATTATTGTTATGACTGTCATTATGATTATTGTTATGACTATCATTATGACTATCATTATGACTATCATTATGACTATCATTATAACTATCATTATGACTATCATTATGACTATCATTATGACTATCAATATGATTATTTATTTATATGACTATCATTATGATTATTATTATGACTATCATTATGATTATTATTATGACTATCATTATGATTATTATTATGACTATCAATATGATTATTATTATGACTATCATTATGATTATTATTATGACTATCATTATGACTATCATTATGACTATCATTATGATTATTATTATGACTATCATTATGACTATCATTATGACTGTTATTATGACTATCATTATGATTATTATTATGACTATCATTATGACTATCATTATGACTATCATTATGACTATCATTATGACTATCATTATGACTGTCATTATGACTATCATTATGACTGTCATTATGACTATCATTATGACTATCACTATGACTATCATTATGACTATCATTATGACTATCATTATGTCTGTCATTATCACTATCATTATGACTATCATTATGACTATCATTATGACTATCAATATGATTATTTATATGACTATCATTATGATTATTATTATGACTATCATTATGATTATCATTATGACTATCATTATGATTATTATTATGACTATCATTATGACTATCATTATGACTGTTATTATGACTATCATTATGATTATTATTATGACTATCATTATGACTATCATTATGACTATCATTATGACTATCATTATGACTATCATTATGACTGTCATTATGACTATCATTATGACTATCATTATGACTATCATTATGACTATCATTATGACTATCATTATGACTGTCATTATGACTATCATTATGACTATCATTATGACTATCATTATGACTATCATTATGACTATCATTATGACTGTCATTATGACTGTCATTATGACTATCATTATGACTGTCATTATGACTATCACTATGACTATCATTATGACTATCATTATGACTATCATTATGTCTGTCATTATCACTATCATTATGACTATCATTATGACTATCATATGACTATCATTATGACTAACTACCTCTCTAAATTATATAGTTCAGCAAATATTCTATTCGGCTACCAATTATGTTCCTAGTCGTACAATGACTATATTCGTACACAGTATGATTTACAAACTATACAATTTAATTGATTGTTTTTCAGTAATTTTATTTTTTTACTCCGCCTCTATAAATTTTCTTTGATTAGGAAGTTCTATAGTAATAAAAAAGAGGTTTAACTATTTTATTTTATTAATTAATTATTTGGTTTTAATTTTTTAATTAATTTTTTAATTTTTTTTAAATTTTACTCGCTTTATTATTTCGTACATTTATATGAGAGAGTTATATAAATATTATATGATTTTCATTTAATTTTTTATTTAATATATGAGATACTTCAACTTCATTAGCGTTTCTTTGAAAAGCTGTTAAAGAAAAATTACAAAGTTTAAGTCTCCAAATTAGTTAATTATGTGACCTTACAGAGAACCCTAGATTTGTATAGCGACCTCTTTTTCAGGCACATGAACTGTCGTTGCACGAGATTTACCTGTTATACGATATAACATGATTAATATATTAGGAAATAATTTGATTGATATATTTAAAAATAACATGTTTAATATTAAGAAATAACATGTTTAATATATGAAGAAATAACATGTTTAATATATTAAGAAATAACATGTTTAATATATTAAGAAATAACATGTTTAATATTAAGAAATAACATGTTTAATATATTAAGAAATAACATGTTTAATATATTAAGAAATAACATGTTTAATATTAAGAAATAGCATGTTTAATATATTAAGAAATAACATGTTTAATATATTAAGAAATAACGTGTTTAATATATTAACAAATAACATGTTTAATATATAAAGAAATAACATGTTTAATATATTAAGAAATAACATGTTTAATATATTAAGAAATAATATGTTTAATATATTAAGAAATAACGTGTTTAATATATTAACAAATAACATGTTCAATATATTAACAAATAACATGTTTAATATATTAACAAATAACATGTTTAATATATAAAGAAATAACATGTTTAATATATTAAGAAATAACATGTTTAATATATTAAGAAGTAACATGTTTAATATATTAAGAAATAACGTGTTTAATATATTAACAAATAACATGTTTAATATATTAAGAAATAACATGTTCAATATATTAACAAATAACATGTTTAATATATTAACAAATAACATGTTTAATATATTAAGAAATAACATGTTTAATATATTAAGAAATAACATGTTCAATATATTAACAAATAACATGTTCAATATATTAACAAATAACATGTTTAATATATTAACAAATAACATGTTTAATTTATCAAGAAATAACATGTTTAATATATTAACAAATAACATGTTTAATATATTAACAAATAACATGTTCAATATATTAACAAATAACATGTTTAATATATTAACAAATAACATGTTTAATATATTAAGAAATAACATGTTTAATATATTAAGAAATAACATGTTTAATATATTAACAAATAACATGTTCAATATATTAACAAATAACATGTTTAATATATTAACAAATAACATGTTTAATTTATCAAGAAATAACATGTTTAATATATTAAGAAATAACATGTTTAATATATTAAGAAATAACATGTTTAATATTAAGAAATAATAATAATTATATTCAACATTTTATTAAAGTACCTATCTTCAAAAAGTAATTTCTAGACAGTATACCTTTATGTTGCAGTTATACTTTAGTTAAACGTTTTAAATGAAAATAGACATAACGAAACCTACATTATGCTTTATACATTCTTAAATTATTCATAAATACAGTAATATCGTAAAGTTGTTATTTCATTGCATGGTGTCACATATCGGTTTCAAAGGCGAATCCATAGCTTTTCTCATCGTAAGTAATTCTGGTGACTGATGGCGTACTGATTTGCTTGTCAAACTCCACTTCACTGTCCGAATCCTGACTGTATTCTTTGTCCGAGTCAGTCCCCCTGTTCAAACTTTTGCACTGATAGAGTGGGACAGAACTGCTTGCTTTGTCCGATTGTTCTTTCGGTGGGTACAGAGTAGGGTCACTATTGCTAACTCCAATATTGGAATTGGTCCAATTTTGGCAGTTCACGTTGCTGCTCACTGGCATGAATTCGACATTGTCTACGAATTCATCACTGGACCATTCACTGTCCTCATCTATGAATGATTCACCTTCTGCCTCGTTAACCGGAGCGGATTGGTGAACTTCAGAAGGTAGAGCTACGTAAACACTACTTTTTACGTTCGAGGGATTTGATGCAGTCGGTCTCATGAATTTAGGTATTTCATCAACACTGTACACTCTAGAGTTTGAAACCTGGTCAGATGTTTGGCAGCAGTAGTTACACTGATATCTTAGTATGCAGAAAAAAATGATAATGATAAGAGAGACTGAGAAGTATAGAGCGTGTGCTAAATAGACTACTTTGCTACTCGGATATTCTTCAGTCTCTTTCGTTTTGAATTCTTTTGGAAGATGACGAGTGTTTCGAATCAACTGAAACGGTTGGTGTTTGATGAATATAAACCTTCCTCTGTAATGTAGTAATTCTCTCTCCAGGTCATACCTAGTGTTCTCAGACAGACTGACATTCACCACCAACATATCATCACAATTCATGGAAATGTTCATAATTGTTAGGTTGCCGAAAAATATATTGAAATTGTTGAGTTCAGCCACAATATTCCTGATTATTTGACGATTCTTATAAACTCTGATATTGTCGCAATGGCCCCTGAAAATCAACTCATGGCGTTCCTTATTTTCTTTTTGTGTTAACAATGCTCCGTTCCTTGATTTGTTAGGTTTTCTAGGTACTCTATAGGTGAGCATCTCCCTCTTCCTTTTCCTCTTTCCCTGTTCTTCTAAAGGTCTTCTAGGTACTCTAAAGGTGACCATCTCCCTCTTCCTTTTCCTCTTTCTCTGTTCTTCTAAAGGGATTTTCAATCCTGATAACGGAATATTTTCACCATCGATTTCACCTCCAAGTTTTTCATCAAACTGAAAAAAAAACAAGATTAGAAATATTATTGCAACGTCTTAGTTCTCGGACACTCTATCAGACTCACAGCACTCGGAAAGTGGGGGTCAATAAGGAATTCTTAACGGTCAAATTGGTTAATGACCTACGTCAACACCCACTTTACGAGTACTGTGACATTTCCCTCCATTTAAATTGTCCTTGGTTTTAAAATTACGATGGAATCAATCTTCAACATCTAAGACCTAAGTGGTTCGTTAATATTCTTTCAATTGTAACGGCATATAATATAATTCATTCGGAAGCCTTTTATGCTGTTAATTCTTTCCTTTCATATTTAATTAATGAAAGCTTTTAGAGTCAGAATATACATAAAGTTCTATAATAAACAACGAACAATAATTTCCTTTGTAATAACATACTTATTTATACTCTGACAATTTCCCTTTAAAATTTAAGTTTATTTATATCAATTATTATTCAAATAAATTCACATCAATAAATAATAATATAGTAATCGCCTTTCGTTAATTCTAAATATATATATATTTGTTTCCCATTTTGTAAATTGTTTGTTTACCACCGGTGATTTTTATTATTATTCTTTATAGTCGGTGATAAAAAGATCATCTATCTACGACGATAATTAGACCAAAATCCTCTCATAATTTATCATAAATTAAAACACTTACATAGTCTTTTGTCAGACATTCCCGATGATGTCTAAAATTATGATGTTTTGGTGCTCGGAAAACTGCCAAGTGGAAAATTGCAGTTTATGTATTTTTGACTTTTCTGAAATATTATTCAGTAATAACCACATTCTTAGAACACCTTAATTTATAAAAAAAATTGGCGTTAGCCCATCGTTAAAGGGTTAATAATAAATAAATAATTCATTCTTACAGAAATAACTCTATAGATATTGCATTCATATTGACGTATATGTAGCCTTTGGTTCCGAAGCAAATGTTAAACAACGTGTACAGATTTGTGATTAATGAATGGGTTCACACAATAATATAACTTTAAATTATACAATACATTAAGTGAATGTTAAATCAATTTTGATGTATGTACAATATTTATCACATTTACATTTTTATTCTCCATGTCATTAACACCTTCATATTTGCAATTTTCATTTATTTGTAAAAAGTGTTATTGATCTATATGCAATCCAATTCGATCGAGTGAATTTGTTAGAGAATTAGGTAGGTAATAGCTGATTAATAATCATAGATGTTGGGTTGCCAATTATAAATATTTCACAAATATCGATCGAAGTTGTTTTAAAGTGAGTAAAAGCGATTGTTAAGCTTGAAGGTTTGTTCAATTCTCAAATTGTAAACAAAAAAAGAAATAATTTAACACTAAACCCGTTATGAACTGATAATGTAAAGATGCGTTGTGTAAACAAAGAAATTTTACTCTGTCCATTGTACAATTATTTCTTTTTTTTTCTCCTCTTAGTACTTTCTAAGAAAGGTTTTAGTCCTTAATTTCTATATTGTATTAGAATTATCTCTGTAATATTTATAGAACAAATATTTATAATGTATTTTTTATATTCTTCGAATAAATTTGCCTATATTTACCTGTTATTTTTGTTTTGTATACTAAGAAAAAATTAATGTCCCTTAACTCCTTAACGAAGGAAAAACTCCGTTTTTTTTAAATTAAAATGGTAATAATGACTAAAGTCATTACAATGCCTTTAAGTGACTGGTAGTTTTCCGCTTCGGCAGTTTTCCCTCTAGCAGTTTTCCGTGCACCGATATCTTCCGATAAAATACCATCAATATTTACCGTAATGGACAATAACAGACAATGTGCAGATTGTAAATTTTCGACTAAGTTATTTGAAATTTTCCGATGGGAATTGTTTAATTCCTTGTCTAAAATTTCAAATAAGATATTAATATTCAAATGTCAATATTTAAATATCAATATTTAAATATCAATATTTAAATATCAATATTTAAATATCAATATTTAAATATCAATATTTAAATACTATTAATTATTAATTACTCACTAGAATCAATTGATTTGGTTTTTCTGGAAACATAATTTCTTCCTTCGAATGAGAAAAAGATTCACAGGAACCTGAAAAATAGAAACAACTGAGAGAAAAACATATATTTTTTGCCATACCATAATATATTGACTCGGATATTTACTATCAATATACACCATACCATACTATCTTGACTAGGATATTTACTATCAATATACACCATACCATACTATCTTGACTAGGATATTTACTATCAATATACACCATACCATACTATCTTGACTAGGATATTTACTATCAATAACACCATACAAAAATATCATGACTTAGATATTTACTATCAATATCACCATACAGAAATATCATGACTTAGATATTTACTATCAATAACACCATACCGTAATATCTTAAACTAAAGTTTAACTTACTTAGATGCCATAGAAGAAAAAACAATTGTATCTCCTTTATCCAAATCATTTTTGGTTCACTTATAGATTAGTGCATTTAGTGTGTTACACAGAAGTGCTATCAGCGTGTTACTAAAAGTGCTAACAGCGTGTTACTAGGAGTGCTATCAGCGTGTTACACAGAAGTTCTGTCAGCGTATTACTATATGAGTGTTAATGCTCAACTGGTCTAACCAACACTGCATCAAACATTTAGGAAAGTCTCACGTCAATCGATGGAAACGTTGTTCAATGTTTTCATTCTGAATCTAATATGATATTATACTTCTCTTTACAATAATATCACTGTTTAATGTTTATTCTAATTCCTTCTAATTGGACAAGGTATGTGCATAATAGTTATTAGCAAGACTGCAAGTGCATGTTATTCTATATTCTCTTGGAAGGTGTGGATGGGATCACGTTACAGTATAGGTACTATCGGCACATCACCATCACTTTAAAGGTACTGACCTGAGTAGGTAGGTATATTAATATTGATGAGTAACCATCATTAGATATAATTAGTGCAGGTAGGTTATTTCATACTAATTTATCAAGCAAAATGATATATAGTTATCTTTCCTAAATTCAATATTGATGAGTCAGGAATAACGAAAACAATACTACTAATGCTAATTTATTAATTCAATTCTATCTATATTAATATCAATCTTCATATAATTGAGGGAAAGATTGTAGAAGATAAGAAACTGCAGTACTATAAATGGTATCAAAATCAACTATGTTTAACAGAAAATTATTCCTTTTCTGGTTGGTAGAACAGTATAGGACTTCTGGATCTGAATTGATAATGTTTTTAGACGGGCATCATTGACACATTTTTTATGGAATAACAACTTTTTGGACTTAAGATCACATAAAACTTGTGATTTTTGTTTTAAGAATTATCGTAACCTTCTTTTTATAGAAAAAATTAACCCAAATAAAATGCCCTGTGGATATGAAAAATGGTTTCCAACAGAAAAAAGAGAAGTTTCTTCACCTTACGTCAAAAATTTAAGATTGTGGAAAGTCCAATTAAAGACTATGGAAAGTCTGAAAATGGTGAGTCAAATGGGAGAATGCTAAAGGAGCACATGAATACCTACATTAGAATGTGAGAGTGAAGTTGTAAGAATGAGAAACTGTGTGTGTATGAGAGAATTATTGGTCAATTGATACGGAATGAAGAAGGCTGTAGTGATAGGATAGTACGAGGAATTAGAAAAAGTATGGAAGATGCCTGCTAAAAAGAAATGCGAGTCATGTTAAATGCTTATGGGTTAACTGCTCATGAATTCAACAGTATGTGACTGAGAGGATGGGCTACGTGGATGCGCGGGACATGTG
Source organism: Caprella mutica (assembly GCA_947561585.1). Classification (NCBI taxonomy): domain Eukaryota; kingdom Metazoa; phylum Arthropoda; class Malacostraca; order Amphipoda; family Caprellidae; genus Caprella; species Caprella mutica. The sequence goes on from CANNZV010000774.1 coordinate 10,998, forward strand.
TGTTTATGCGGTATCGATTGGGGAGTACGAAGACATGAGTGTAAAGGCAGAAAATGAGTTCATGTACAGTTATAGTTGATATGTCAATGTATGTTTGTCGAGAATGAGAGAATGTACAGATTGGTGAGTGAGTGAGAGAGAGAGCAATGTAGAAGATACGAGCTAGTAAGAGAAAAACACAGTGGGTCGTCTTCTTTGAGAATCGTAAACAGTTCGACTTGTGTTGGTTTCGACAGAAGAAGGCAAATTGGGTAGACAAAGTAGGATTTATGGGGAGAGAATATTTAGGGAGGTATAATGGAAAATGTCAGGACAAAAGAACGTGCAATTAAACTTCTCGTTTCAATACCCCCAGATAAAAAGAAAAATGTAAAAATAACCGGTCAATGAATAGCCTTATTACTTGTTATTAATATATCTAACATTATTCATTGAGAACAAATAGATGTACAACTTTAACTAGAGTTTGCCATTGAAATATTTAAAAATCATAACAAACATGAAAATTGGTGTTCATTGCAGTGTAGTTAAATTGTGATACATTTTCAATAGCTTATTACACATCATTGTCTTTGTGTCTAAAGTGCCACTGGGAAAAATGGCCCTGCAGAAAATTGCCACTGAAAAAATTCCACTACGGGAAATTCCAATCGAAAAAATCTAATAAATTCTTTTATTAAACAGAAGACATGGTTGTATTCAAAAGATAATCAAAATAATCATAAGTAATTTACAGAGCTTGCTTCTTTTCTCAGAATCACCTGAGTGGAGCAAATACGTAACAATAACTGACTGAGATGATCACTTCTGCAGGAAAATTCTTCCTAGGCGGTATAACAGTATGCTGAATCCTAATTTGTCTGAAACCAAAGCTTCCAACTTAAAATTGACATTCACTGGTCGAAAACCGTATAAATAACACATTTTCTTTTCATTGTCTAAAATGAATCTCCATATTTTTCTCAAAAGAATATCAAACCCGAATGTCGAAAAACATACAAGAACTAATACAATTGTACCAATAAATGTTTGCATGCAGTGGTATTTGCATCTATAAAGTGGAGTTTTGTAAGGAATATATTTTTGCGATAAGTACCCTCTACAAATTTTAATATCTTCGTCATATTCAGACTGTATTAGACTGTATCATTATAAGTACAAAATTGAGAAAACAATTGAAAGGAATAGAATGTGAATCCATTTTTTCAAAATTAGGCTGCAGTTCGTTTCATCGATACACATTGAATAAAATCTTTCGTCCAAACTTCCATGCGGCCAAAATTACGCCAAATCTATACTTTCGGCCGAGTGTCCGCACTCATAGTTGAGTGTTTGATATATTTCACTATAAAAAACTTGGTCTGAGACTATTTTTTTGTTACAACTGTTTTTAAGTGGGTGACTTTGGGTGGGAAACTATAATTTATATTTACGATCTGATTTACCTGAAACTATGAAGTCATCTGTAGAAATTAATTCTAAGACATTTTTGTTTGTATACTTTTTTTGAATATATGATATTTTCGATGCTATTTTTTATCTTCTGGAAAATGTTGTTCATTTTTCAAAATTCAATAACTTGGTGAGTTTTCGATCAAGTGTTTTGGTTTATAATCCAAAACTCTGGTAATGCAAGCCAAAATAATTCGTGGATCTCTGATATTATATTTCATTTTAAGTTTTGAAATTTTTTTGAGAAAATAAAATATATGAATTTCTTAATTTTTTCCCCTCAAAAACCTATAAAAACCATAATTTTGAGTTGAAAATTATAAAAAAAAATGAATTCACATTCCATTCCTTTCTTCTTCATTTTGTACTTTGGTTGGCCAAAATCAGTCTGAGTATGACTATTATGGTAGAATTGGAAAATGTGTGGGAAAAAAATGGTTGCAAGCTGAAATTTGGTTCAGACCTCCCATTTAAATTAGTATGTAGATTAACCACAAAAAAAGCGCCATCGATTGGACATTGGGAAACCTCATTTTCAGATCCCCAAAATTCTAGTCGAAATCGCGAATAGTCAAAATTCAATTTTTCCAAATGAGGTCATGTTATATATCATTTTTTTAGCATTTTTTACACTGATAAACTTTTTACGAGAACTTACGTCTCAAACTGAACATATAAAGAGTTACACTAACATTATTGGACAATAAAATCATTTGAAATTACAATCTCTTTCAACATTATAGATAATATGTCAAAAATATTGTTGTCATCTTTAGTTTCCGGTTCATCATCACTGTTGTAGTCATCAACTGTTGAGATTACCTGCAATATACACCAAAAAAGTACAATCATTTTATTATCATGGATGGAACTACACCCTAGAAATCCTTCAAATCAACATTTTTACCGCTATTACTTGTGCGTTTGAGCTTCAAACTCCGCGGCATTCGCCACATGTTTAAACACTTCGGACACCGTACTTTCGATACGAGCATGTTTTCCAGACACATGAGTTTTTCGTAACTAGCTTTAAAAAAATCGGATTCATTCTCTTTTTATAGTAAGGCTAGTTGAAAAATTTATAAATCCATGGAATAAAACTTTGAAATATAAACAACTCAGATCTATTGACTTTCATCAGTGACTGTGGTGTGATTTGGTCATCTGTCATCACCTGAGCAATAAAACCATTTTTTAATTTCTGTCCCTTCTCTTTTGGCTGAATATTGAAGTCGTCGATCACGGACCATTGTACGAGTCGGTAATGACATCAAGAAGAGCCTGTATAACAAGAAGTGAACGAAGGCTCACTCAAAAAGAACGAACAGTTGAAATCTGTTGCATCGCTTCGTAACAACAACTGTCAAAACAGAAGTAAGAGGCTACCTGACCCAAATGCTTTATTTCATCACATGGTGATGATCACCGAACTAGCCGGGAACATTCAGCATTTCTTTCGATATGAACTAACGGCAACAACCGAGCCTTTGTCATTTTTTAAAGATTTAAAGAAGGAATGATGAGAAAGTCTGATAAACTGTTAATATGCAAAATTGCAAAGGTCATCATGCTAGAATAAGAGGCAATGCCAAAGAAAGACATTGCACAAAACAGCCCTTTTGTCATCGATGTAGGAGCATTGCTATTTGCTACACAGAGTCAGTTGGCAAAAGATAGACTCATACATTTCAATTGCTTATACTTACATAATGCATTTTGAAGAAACATTATGATAATTCAGCAGAGGTGATATTTGATGGCTAAAAGACGGAAACATCAAAAGTCAAAAGCACGAGTGCCGAAACATCATACCACAAAGTTCAATGTTCAGCTCCAAGAAGACGATCCTTTTCCGTTTACACAAGAGCGCTCTTATTTTCTTACACCACGAACAAGGCAGGATTGATACGTTTTCTGTAAATCAAACTTAGGAGGGCAAACATCGAAGAAACTAATTGTTCTAGTGATACTGATATTGCATAGATAACTCTTGATAAGCGAAGTCCACAACTACATTCGCTGTTACAGAAGACAAAGATATCACTGTGATGTTGGTTCACCAGGAACAGTTAGAACCATTTTGATATCTACTTTTTGAAAAATGATTATTGCCTGAATATCAAACGTGCATGCATCATTGCGAAACAATTTTACAAGGAACCTTTACTTTTTCTATGTGCCTTCATTGGTTGTGATACAACGTCGTCAATAGTTGGAAAGGGGAGATCAAATATTCATAATTTCAGCACCAAATCTGAATCATTGAGGAGAAAGTTAAAATATTCTGTTGCCCATAGAGTGATCAATCTGATGTTGATCAGCAGAAATCAAGGTTTTCAAATTGTAACCGTTTGTACAGGTAAAAATGTTAATTTAATGAGTTGTGATGGATGAAATAAAACAAACTTATCACACAATAACTCAATAAACCCATTTAACAGTTCTACCAATTATTTTTCAATATGACCACCATTGGCGGTGACTACTCTCTTGAGTCTACCTCTGAAGCTCTTTAATGCGGCATGGGACGTTTCTTGGGGAATTTTGGCCCATTGTCGCTCGAGGGACTTCTTCAGAGTTTCCGTACTATCATGAGCTGTAGCGCATGTCTCCTTTTTCAAGATGAACCACACACAAAAGTCCAGAGGGTTCAGGTCAAGCGATGAAGAAGGCCACGATTCCATCCTTCAAAACGCAGGAAAGTGACGCTCACACCAATCCTGAGTTTTGTTCGCTGTGTGCGAGGGCGCACCATTCAGTTGAAAGGTAAGAGGACTGTCCTTGAAGTGCTTCTTCATCTCGACTTACCCGAACGCAACGATTTTGCGTTAACTTTAGCGCCTTCTTTGACGAAAATGAGAGGAGATCTCCAACTCTCAGAGATGGCAGCCCATACCATCACAGAGGCAGGCGTTTGGCGGCGGAAAACAGTCTTTACGGATAGTGCTGAAACTGTCAGCACTTTCTGCCAAAATTCTGTCGTTCTGGGAGTTGAATTTGGCCTCCACAGTGAATATTTTCTCATCCGAAAAGACGATCTCACCAGCCTGCGTTCCATCTTTCATTGCATTCAAAAGAATCTTTGATCTGTCCTGCCCTTTCTGTTTCTGCAAGTCCGTGAGATGTTGCATGTTGGTCATTTTGAAGGGGGACAACTTGAGTTATTCTTTGACGATGGTTCTCACACTCTTTTCGTCGATATCCATACTCTGAGCCATCTTTCTCATGCTTTTCATGAGGTTCCTCTTTATCAACTCCCTAATGGCTTTGATTTTGGTTGGAGTGCGTGCAGTGCGAGGTCGTCCGCACCTGGGTCAATCACCTGTTGTCTCCAGTTCTTGGTAGCGTTTAACAGCATCCCTAACAGTCGATTTCCGTGCTTTTAACAGCTTAGCAATCTCTGGGTTTGTTTTCCCCGCGCAGTGTAACTGAATAATAGCCTCACGTTGACTCATTTTTACAAAAGACAATGTAAATTTATCAAAATTTTGACATGGAACATTAAAGTATAGGATTATAGGAAAAGAATAAGATATAAATGGATATATTTAGTAAATAAATAACATCTTTAATATAAAAATAAAATTTGATCGGGGACTTTATCCGCACCATGTAGATATAAGAAGTATGCTGATTTGGCATTCAATCATTACTCCCGAAAATATTCCGCCAACCGAAAAGACATCTCACTAGCACAGTCTGCGAAGCCATTATAAACTCATACAATGGTCAATGATCACGACTTCAATATTCAGCCAAAAGAGTAGGGACAGATATTAGAACACGGTTTTATTGCTCCGGTGATGACAGATGACCAAATCGCACCACAGTCACTGATGAAAGTCAATAGATTTAAATGCAAGTTAAAATATTATATACCCTGAGTGTTTATAGTTCAAAGTTTTATTCCATGGATTTATAAATTTTTCAACTAGCCTTACTTTAAATAGAGAATGAATCTGATTTTTTTAAAGCTATTTACGAAAAACTCATGTGTCTGGAAAACATGCTCGTATCGAAAGTACGGTGTCCGAAGTGTTTAAACATGTGGCGAATGCCGCGGAGTTTGATACTCGAACGCACAAGTAATAGTGGTAAAAATGTTGATTTGAAGGATTTTTAGGGTGCAGTTCCATCCATGATAATTAAATGATTGTACTTTTTTGGTGTATATTGCAGGAAATCTCAACAGTTGATGACTACAACAGTGATGATGAACCGGAAACTAAAGATGACAACAATATTTTTGACATATTATCTATAATATTGAAAGAGATTGTAATTTCAAATGATTTTATTGTCCAATAATGTAACTGTAACTCTTTATATGTTTAGTTTGAGACGTAACTTTTCTTATAAAGTTAATCAGTGTAAAAAATGCTAAAAAATGATATATAACATGAACTCATTTGGAGAAATTGAATTTTAACTATTCGCGCTTTCGACTAGAATTTTGTGGATCTGAAAATAATGTCCAATCGATGGCGCTTTTTTTGGGGGGGTTAATCTACATACTATGTATATGGGAGGTCTGGAGCAAATTTCAGCTTGTTACCATTTTTCCCCCACAAATGGTGATCTTAGAGCCAAATCTCCCCTACTAGACGAAGATATTAAAATTTTAAGATGTTACTTATCGCAGAAATATATTCCTCGCAAAACTCCACTTTCTAGCAGCCAGTGCATGCAAATACCAATGAAAGCAAACATTTATTGGTACAATTGTATTAGTTCTAGACTTCTAGTACGTTTTTAGACATTCGGGTTTGATATTTTTGAAGAAAATATGGATATTCATTTTAGACAATAAAAAGAAAATGTGTTATTTATACAGTTTTCGACCAGTGAATGTCAATTTTAAGAAGGAAGCATTGGTTTCGGTCAAATTCGGATTCAGCATACTATCAAACCGCTAAGGATGAATTTTAATGCTTTCCTGCAGAAGTGAACATCTCAGTAAGTTATTGTTATACGTATCTGCTCTACTATATAGAATGTTTTTTTTTGCATCAGCAAGATATTAACAGCAAGAGCCGAACTTATAAGTAACATATAAAACAGCCATTTCAAGCATTTTAAAAACCAGGCTAACTATCATATCACATTGAATGTTAATGGTATACACTGTACGTTACCAGGGGTTCCCAATGTAAATTTGAAAGATGAAATTAACGTAGTATTTAAAATGAGTAATGAATACCTATATCATTTCTGCCCAATTTGCATATAATATATTATACTCTATATTTCTTATTTAAAGCTCTTATCACTGAAATAGTACGCAATAAAAGAATTTACAATCAATAGATAACCTTAATGACGTCATAGTCTCACCTGAACTTTTCACCTGTCGTAGACAAGGATACGGACTTTGTTTCTAATAACCGATTGGCACTCTAGAGATGTGTAGTGATGGTAACTGTGAAGATGTGTAGTGATGGTAACTGTGAAGATGTGTAGTGATGGTAACTGTGAAGATGTGTAGTGATGGTAACTGTGAAGATGTGTAGTGATGGTAACTGTGAAGATGTGTAGTGATGGTAACTGTGAAGATGTGTAGTGATGGTAACTATGAAGATGTGAAGTGATGGTAACTGTGAAGATGTGTAGTGATGGTAACTGTGAAGATGTGTAGTGATGGTAACTGTGAAGATGTGTAGTGATGGTAACTGTGAAGATGTGTAGTGATGGTAACTGTGAAGATGTGTAGTGATGGTAACTATGAAGATGTGAAGTGATGGTAACTGTGAAGATGTGTAGTGATGGTAACTGTGAAGATGTGTAGTGATGGTAACTGTGAAGATGTGTAGTGATGGTAACTGTGAAGATGTGTAGTGATGGTAACTGTGAAGATGTGTAGTGATGGTAACTATGAAGATGTGAAGTGATGGTAACTGTGAAGATGTGTAGTGATGGTAACTGTGAAGATGTGTAGTGATGGTAACTATGAAGATGTGTAGTGATGGGTTGTCAGTTGAATCATATTAATTGCTTTATATTTTTTACTATTTTACTTAGGTTTACAATTTTAGAAATATTCTCGGAAAGAATTTAAATTTTATTACCGTCTCGTATCAGCTTATTGGAATTCGTTATTAATTTTGAAAAGATAATAAAAATTTACGATGTAGCCGTTATTAGCAATTATTTAAAAATTTATTTATTACTCTTTTAATTATATCAAATTCATACGAAAAATCATTGAAGGAATATAATAATTAACATTCATAGTAAAATAGTTTAAAAAATAGTTAAATATTATCCTATATAATTCTTTTTGGTTTATTATGTCTACTCTTAATTTCCATTATTAATAATAGTAAAGAATTCAATTTGAGGATTGACTGGTTGCAATATAAAATAAAAAATTACAGACATTTGAAGCTACTCTATTTCAACTTTCGAGTCAATATTTCATAATTCATTGATAGATAGAGTTTTTGATAGATTTAAGACCTAATAAAATATATTTCTTTATAGTGTAAATGGTATTCTCCTTGACAGACTTAAAAGCTACTTCTCTAATCACTATATTATTGTCCGTGTCGGTGATTGTAGTGCTGAGAGGAGTCTGTCCAATATTGGTATACCCCAGGGTTCTATCTTGGGACCTCTGTTATTTTTGACTTATGTTAATTATTTACCTAATGGTCGCTCTGACTTCACCAGTATCCTATTCGCTGATGACGCGTCTCTTCTCGGATAAAATTATTGTTTACCTCGCCTTGTATAACTATTTGAGGAAGGATTGGTCTAGCTATATAGGTGCATGTGTCGAAAACCTTTGCCCTGCATTATTCAAATTTACATAGAGTCTTTGTAAACCCATCTATTAATAGAATAATTATAATATCGGATTTCATGACACTGGTAATTTCTTTGGTACAAGGGTGGACCTTGGAATGATATTTGTTCACACAAAGCAGTTGTTAATTTTTATATTCCTGTATAATATTTTAATAAATTACAGTCTTTCAAATAAGGGCCCTCCTAATGTCAATTGTATTTTATGTGTCATGTAGGTTTCAATAAAGAATTTACTTTTTAACCTATATCATATACTCTAAAACCATCATAATTTATGTTATTTGTTATCTATTATTGTTTCTCCTGAAGACACGCAATAAAATTGTGTTTGGATAAGAAAAAGGTTCATTAATAAGCACCACACAATGACGAAAGATCTGATAAAGAATTACAAAAAATGCCAGGAATATTAGCATTGCATGGCTCATAATATATCAATCTATTGGTGTGCCATAAAATCGAGAGACTTTAATCTCCCCCGCTATCGAAAGTGTGAAAAGTCTTATACCTACAGCCTGAACAAACGGAAATGATTCATCACCATAAAACCGTATAAATGTTTAAAATGTATATAAAACTATAAGGTATTAATCATAATCATATGTTTTACATAAAAGTAATTGAAATGATATTTTGAAGTTAGTAAGTAGGCAGTGTAGCACCGGTAGGAAGTTCCGATATCTGGAGGAGCTTTTCAGTCTGCTCCGCGCCTCGGAAAAGAGAACACATGAAAATATATCGGGTAGAGCAAGCATACAGAATGGAGGAAAAGGTATGATGTACCGTTGAAGTGAAGTGTTTACTAATTTCACAATAAAAAGATACTTTAGTACATGTAATGCTTGCAAAAAATACACTGAATTGAATACATACAAAAAAATCAGTGCATATAGGAACAGATATATGCAATCGAATTAAATAGGATTTACTGTAGGATGATGAGAGACATTAGCCTCATTGATTGAAACGATAATAAAATTTCTTAATTACAAGATATGAATTAGTTTGTGTTAATGGCAATCCTCTTTTTTCTAAGCAGTCAAATGAAGGAGGTTTTACCAATATGGGTTTCGACGAAGTGGACCTAACTACAAGTGCCAATTCGGTGAGTTGGTTAAGGGAAATAATATGATGCCCATAAGTAATAATAAATTATAATGTACTAATTTGATAAACCTCATTGGAGTAATTTTTGATTAGTTCATATATTTAATCAATGTGGATAGTGCATTTATATATTTTACATTATATATTATCTATATATATATTCTGCAGTATAGAAGTAGAAATCACTCTTTGTTGCCATAATTCTTATTTTAATCTTCTTCTCCGGCTCCTGCTGGCCGACATCAGTGAAATAATAAAACTGAAAACTTTTTTTAATGATATACTGGCAGGCCTCGCTATTATTACATCGTGGTCTTATAATATATGTAATAATAGCGAGGCATGACTTTAAGTTATTACAGTGCATGAACATAGAAAACGGATACTTTTTGTTGTTGTATAATCAAAGTAACTGCAAAAAAAATATGTTATTAGAAACAATATTGATCTGAAATTAATATTAGTATTTTATCTGTCTTATAATTATTTTATTCATTTCTTACGATTTTCATTTAGTCTTGTTAGTACACTTTTATTTCAGTTCCATATTTTGGATACTCATTAATTAATACAAAATATTACAGAAAGTAAATAACTTACTAATAAGATACAATCAAACCGTTAAGCATATCTAATTTTATAACAGTAAACATTTTTTATGTGTTCATATGAAATGGTTCGACTTAAATCACTACAATAATATTATGTGTTTACACCTGCCTATTAATGCAATAGTGAAAATAATAGGAAATATATACCCATATACACTTTAAAACACAAAATAAAGCAATTCGTGCACGAAATGTCCGTGGACAAAATGTTCGTGGACAAAATGTTCAAGACCGGTTGGTTGGACAGATGGTAGCTGAGGTAGTGATGTTGGTTATACAAGATATAGCTGAGGTAGTGATGTTGGTTATACAAGATATAGCTGAGGTAGTGGTGTTGGTTATACAAGATATAGCTGAGGTACTAGTGTTAGTTATACAAGATATAGCTGAGGTACTAGTGTTGGTTATTCAATATGTAACTGAGGTACTAGTGTTGGTTATACAAGATATAGCTGAGGTACTAGTGTTGGTTATTCAATATGTAGCTGAGGTACTAGTGTTGGTTATACAAGATATAGCTGAGGTACTAGTGTTGGTTATACAAGATATAGCTGAGGTAGTGGTGTTGGTTATACAAGATATAGCTGAGGTACTAGTGTTGGTTATTCAATATGTAGCTGAGGTACTAGTGTTGGTTATACAAGATATAGCTGAGGTACTAGTGTTGGTTATACAAGATATAGCTGAGGTACTAGTGTTGGTTATACAAGATATAGCTGAGGTAGTGGTGTTGGTTATACAAGATATAGCTGAGGTAGTGATGTTGGTTATACAAGATATAGCTGAGGTAGTGGTGTTGGTTATACAAGATATAGCTGAGGTAGTGATGTTGGTTATACAAGATATAGCTGAGGTAGTGGTGTTGGTTATACAAGATATAGCTGAGGTAGTGGTGTTGGTTATACAAGATATAGCTGAGATACTAGTGTTGGTTATACAAGATATAGCTGAGGTAGTGATGTTGGTTATACAAGATATAGCTGAGGTAGTGGTGTTGGTTATACAAGATATAGCTGAGGTAGTGATGTTGGTTATACAAGATATAGCTGAGGTAGTGGTGTTGGTTATACAAGATATAGCTGAGATACTAGTGTTGGTTATACAAGATATAGCTGAGGTAGTGGTGTTGGTTATACAAGATATAGCTGAGGTAGTGATGTTGGTTATACAAGATATAACTGAGGTAGTGGTGTTGGTTATACAAGATATAGCTGAGGTAGTGGTGTTGGTTATACAAGATATAGCTGAGGTAGTGGTGTTGGTTATACAAGATATAACTGAGGTATGGTTTTGATTATCCTGGTGTCTACATTATTTTGTTGGCTATATTTATTCACAATAATATTCTTCTTTACATAACTCACAGGTGGTGTTGTCATACAGTTGTGTATTTGCACACTGTGTACGTGTTTGTTGGTGAATCAAGTTTGGTCTATTAGTGAAAGTTCAGTTCAGCTTCTGAAATATTGAATCTCGCATTTTGAAATCCCAGAATAATTATTTACCTATTCAGGATGCTTGAGATTTTCTCGATTTTCAAGATGGATCCAGAAATTTTACCGAATAATTTTGTTTGAGGAGATTTTTAATCCTCTTCCACAACGCCGCGGAAATGCATGCTTTGTGAAGAAATATGTGTACAGTTTTAACCATTAATATTTATATTTTCTACACTTTTCAATTTTAGACTAGGGTCCATATCGATGAAAATAACACGAAGACTGATGATAAAAATGATGCTTTACAAAGCTCGAAGGATGATACAATTGATAACAAGTCAGAAACCGAAGAGGAGGATGAAAAAGATCGCCAGCAGTGGGACAGTTCTCTGGAATTTCTTTTTTCGTGTATCTCACTTTCTGTTGGATTGGGTAACATTTGGAGGTTCCCCACCACTGCTTTCGCAAACGGGGGCGGAGCTTTCCTTATTCCATACTTTATAGTTCTGATCTTCGTTGGACGGGTAAGATTATTTGATTATTGAATATTTTCATTTTGTAAAAAAAAAATGATCAAAAACATTTTAGTAAATATTTCTCTTTATTTCGATCCAGCCAATGTACTTCACTGAGCTGAGTTTAGGCCAGTTCAGTTCTTGCAGTATGGTAAAGGTGTGGAAGATGGTACCTGCTGCCAAAGGTAAGTTGATTGGAATTAGTTCAGGTAGATTTATGAAATTAATAGCCTTCAAGATTATGCTTTAGTTTATTCCTATTTTATAGGCATAGGTTATGGACAATTTGCAGTCTCCTTCTTCGTAGTTAGCTACTATACATCTATAGTGGGAATAGCAATCTTCTACCTCCTCATGTCCTTCAGTACGGTATTACCTTGGTCTGTATGTAACGAGGAATGGGCTGACGAAAGGTGCATTGAGATATCACCTGATGGGGACACCAATGGAACCTCAGCTATGAATATAACGAACCCACAAGTGTCAGCGGAACAATATTTCAAGTACTAGTAATAATTTTTTATTACTGTGATATTTTACATTATGTTAAATAATTCAATTGCTAAAACAAACCTTTTTTAAATGTTCAACAGAAAGTTCCTCATGAACACTCCTGATAATTTGGATAATGGTCCTGGAACACCTGACTGGAGATTGGTGCTGTGTCTCGCTGGCACTTGGTTCATCATTATTGGATCACTCCTCAAAGGAGTGAAATCTTCAGGAAAGGTAGGGAATCAACCTAGTTAAATCATCTTAAATAATTATCAATCTAAACTTACGTTCAAATCTCTATATGCAGGTGGCCTATTTCACGGCTTTGTTTCCGTATGTTGGACTCGTTACTCTCCTGATAAAAGGTTGCACATTACCTGGAGCTGCGGATGGGATTCTCTACTTCATCACGCCACAGTGGGAGAAATTGTTAGAACCTTCTGTAAGATGGGAACATTTCAATAAAACACAAATCATATGTAGTCTATATTATTTTTTGTAAGTAATTTATAATTGTTTTGCCTTTAGGTATGGTTCGCTGCGGTTGGTCAGTCGTTTTTCAGTCTGTCCGTTGCGTTTGGATCACTCGTTATGTTTTCAAGCCACAACAATTTTCGACAGAATATTTACAGGTAACTGGCAAATATGAATACTTAACCTATCAAATATCTAGTGCCATTCTTTTATAATGAAATTGGTTACGAAACCTATTATCTAATTGGTTGATACTCTATTTATCTATATGAATAAATGCGCACTGATAAAATTACATATCCCCTCATTGATGAAAATTATACGTAATTCTTCCAGGGATGCCACTATAATAAGCATGACAGACACATTCACGTCTCTGTTAGGTGGTTGCACCATCTTCAGTTGCCTTGGTTACTTGAAGCACGTTACAGGAGCAGAAAATTTTGAAGATGTAGTGAGCGGAGGCACCACTTTGGTTTTCGTCACCTACCCTTCAGCCTTGGCAACTTTTGGCGGCGCATCTCAGGTTAGAAAAGAATTCTCTCACACACTTTTAAACATATATTAATATTTTTTACTCACACCATCTTATTGGGTTCCTCCCCATATGTATGACAAATTGTCCTAATGGAATGGTTTTATACATAACATATATACAGGGTGGCGCAAAAAAAAGGAAACCCATTTTCAAACTAGTTTATTTTACAAACTAATAAAGCTAGAAATTTTCTATAAACATCATTTTATTCCTTTACTTTTTCTACATTCATCTGTGAAATCTGTTACAGGTAAGACTAAAATGACACATCCAGCAGCGAATTGAAAAAAGACAAATAAAAATGTCTTGCGCGAGGACGAAATATACGAAAAAATCACAATAGGTATAATTCATTTCATATAGAAGTAAAAAACATTAAATTATATTATTTTCTGTAACAATAAAAAGACAATTAAAATCTTAATTATCATTTGAAAATTGATGTTTTGACATAAAATTGAAATCTTTAATAAAATCAGTTCGCCGCTAATTTGTATCTCTATTCGAAACCCTCAAAATGCAGCTTTCAAAAGAACAGAGTTTTTGTTGTGACAAGTTATTTAAACACTGAAAGCTTTAAACAAGTTCAACTTCATTTTAAACATAGCTTTCAGGAAAGATTTTCACCAACTATAAAACCATATTGACTTATATTAATAAGTTCAAAACAAAAGAAACCACTTTATTTTGAACATAAAGCGATTATGTCGCAGGAGAAAAGAAAGAACACATGAAAACAATAATCTCATTCATGAACAATATATTGAGAATTCAAACATATCAATCAGAGGGAATGAATTAGACATCACTAAAGACACATTTCACCAAAATGTTAAACACGATATGAACTATCATCCTTTCAAGAAGCATGCAAGGCATGAACTCTTAGAACTGATAGTTTCTGCAAAGAAATTCTCTTTTTGGAGAAGTCATCGTGATTGGCGAAAGTATTTCCATGAATGGAAGAGTCATTAAACAAAACGTTATTTGAATTTAAAATAGCATTTTTTAATTTATACTTCTGCCATAAGGAAATAAATTATACCTATTCTGAAGTCTTTTTGTGTTTTTCGGCCTCGCGCAAGCCCTTTTTATTTTTATTTTTCCAATTAGCTGCAAAATTTTTAATTTTAATCGTAAGTTGAACAGATTTTCATGAAATATGCAAAATAATTATACGAATAAAACTGTGTTTTTAAAAAATTTCTAACTTTGATAGTTTGTAAAATAAACTAATTTGAAAATGGGTTTCCTTTTTTTTTTGCGCCACCCTGTACATCACATACTTAACTAGAAAAACTGTATTTTGATATAGAAAACTGTAGTTATTGTAATATCAATAAAATACTCCACCATTTCTCAATTTAGAAGGTGCTACTTAGCTATTTTCTTTTTAGGTTTTCTCGGTGCTATTTTTCCTGATGCTCATCACCCTTGGCATAGGTTCATCCACCCCTCTGGTCAGCACCGGCACCGTGCTTCTCTCCGATAAATTTCCAGGTGTTCCCAAACGAGTAATGACTCTTATAGTGTCAATGGCGGGTTTTCTTGTTGGTTTGACTTTCACAACCCCAGTGAGTTCCTTCTTCATTTCTGAACAGATAATAAAAATTGAATTGCTATATTAAGCAGTTGTAGGGTTGCCTGTGATGAAAGCTAATTTCTATGAGTAATTATTTTATATAATCATTGCTAAGGACACTGTTCGAATAGTGAGAATAATCTTTATCTAAAATTAGTATTTAACTAAGATCTTTAATTAACTAGAATTATTTGTCCTTAAATAATATCATCGTTTTACATAATGTTTCTCTTCATCACGTAGTCTTTGAATATAGATTTCTTTTTCGAGAAAATCATTAAATAGAATAATTTTCATTCGAACAAGTGTATTTCAATTGGGGTTTTAAATTATATAATTACGCCATCTTGCGGTAAATACGTCCATCTCCGTGCGTGCGTTTGTCCCGTTTGTGTTCATAATATTTGTCACCAAATCTGTAGCAACGCCATCTAGCGGTACAACTGACTATTTATCCATTTAACCCTAATTTATCACCGGTTTCATTATATTAAGATGCATAATTTCTAGAATGTATTCAAATAGTGCATATTTACTGATGTTATAAAATGAAGTTAGGAAAAAGTGGCTATAGACGTTTAAACTGTTTTAAAATCTAATGATGATGTATCCGTATAACACTCTTGTGATGCAGGGTGGCCAGTGGATCTTGGACATCGTGGATTTCTTCGCAGGCACTTTGTTGGTTTACGTTCTGGCCATAGTGGAGATCGTGTCCCTCTCTTGGATTTTTGGTGAGCAACACATGTAAATAAATGCTGTGTTCATACTTCTAAATATTTATGTAGATCAAGATCGAGCTCTTGGGCACTCACAATACCCAGGAAGTTGGTGTTAAAATAGGCTGATCTAATCAATCCGACCGTCTATCTTAGAATCCATATTGTGTGCATATACTGTAAACAAAATGTCTGATTACCAGATACATTTATTCCCTAGATACATTTATTCCCTAGATACATAAATAATTTAATGGCTGGCAAGAAAATTCGGTCTCGGAAATTCTGGTCTAGAAATTATAAATAGGTTTTTAACAGAAATGTCCGTTATGTAGTTTGTTGTATCCGCTAGTTTGTTATACTGCACAGTGCACACTTCATAATTGTTCAGTGACCTGGCAGGATGGTTCGAGGGGGTGGCGCCTGCCCTTTACTTACAATTACCGAACTGATAAGTTATAGTTATACCTCAGACCGAAAGTTCCGAGACCGAATTTTCGTCACAAATCTCATAGACCGGAATTATTTAAAGAAGGTTTGCTTCTTCTGGAAAAAAAAAAAAAAAAAAAAAAATCTCATATCGAATACATGTCAAATATACTAATGTTACGAATCATTTACAACGGTTAATGACGTTAAACGCTTTTAATAGATACACTACACATTTTAGTATTCATCATAATTTATCTTTTTCCATTATTATTCTTTCATAAATTCATTAAAAAACAGGACCGAAATTTCCTGTAACCAATTTATTGTTACATAACAGAGATAAAGAGTCACATTTTGTCACAGGGTACAAGCGATACCTCAAAGACATGAGGTTCATGCTGGGCATAAAGCTGGGCTTCTATTGGCAGTTCTGCGCAATGTTTTTCATCCCCGTTGGACTCATAGTTGTCCTTTTGTACCTCTTCATCAATTTCGAATACCCAACTTACGATGGAATAGAAAGTGGACTTCAATTTCCAGTTGAAATTAAAGGTAACTATTTAGGTATAATAGTTGTATTATACGAAAAATGAAGGATGAGGAAAATTAGACCAACCAATTCTTCAACGTTTATACTTTTATGGAATTATGGAACTCTAATTGGAAAATAAATGAACAGAATACGAATAGAGTAGTACCTATAATAACCGTAAATATGAGGGTTATAACCATAAATAATGCAAAATTGATGAAAATATATTTAAGACGTTTCGTACATTATTAACTTTTCAGATAACGCGTAAAATTCATGTCAGAGCACTAAAGTTACTTTAATTATTCATTCCCCACAATGTCAAAAATTTGGTGGGTGAGTGTGTTTGTCACGTTGTATCACCAAATATGTGTCACGCCATCTAGCGGTAATAATAAATATTTCTCATTAAAATAAAACTTAACTTTTCAACAATTTGATAATAATCTCTAAAATGTGTCTATATAATATATGTCTATTGGTTAATATTATGAGATACGCCTTTTTCACCGAGTTTATAAAATAACCATCTTTCAAGTCTCCATGTTTCAATTTTAGTTATCGGTTGGCTACTATTCGTAATACCTGCAGCCATTCTACCTTTGTGTTACGCTTATGAGGTCTACAAAGTCAAAACTAGTTCATCTTTCGGAGAGGTAAATTAATTATACGGCACAGTAAATAGTTTAGGGATGTACCAACAATTTAACATCTTATAGGGCTGGTAAAGACACAGTATACAGAATAGGGAAGTAACAACATCTTATAGGGCTGGTAAAGGCACAGTATACAGAATAGGGAAGTAACAACATCTTATAGGGCTGGTAAAGGCACAGTATACAGAATAGGGAAGTAACAACATCTTATAGGGCTGGTAAAGGCACAGTATACAGAATAGGGAAGTAACAACATCTTATAGGGCTGGTAAAGGCACAGTATACAGAATAGGGAAGTAACAACATCTTATAGGGCTGGTAAAGGCACAGTATACAGAATAGGGAAGTAACAACATCTTATAGGGCTGGTAAAGGCACAGTATACAGAATAGGGAAGTAACAACATCTTATAGGGCTGGTAAAGGCACAGTATACAGAATAGGGAAGTAACAACATCTTATAGGGCTGGTAAAGGCACAGTATACAGAATAGGGAAGTAACAACATCTTATAGGGCTGGTAAAGGCACAGTATACAGAATAGGGAAGTAACAACATCTTATAGGGCTGGTAAAGGCACAGTATACAGAATAGGGAAGTAACAACATCTTATAGGGCTGGTAAAGGCACAGTATACAGAATAGGGAAGTAACAACATCTTATAGGGCTGGTAAAGGCACAGTGTACAGAATAGGGAAGTAACAACATCTTATAGGGCTGGTAAAGGCACAGTATACAGAATAGGGAAGTAACAACATCTTATAGGGCTGGTAAAGGAACAGTATACAGAATAGGGAAGTAACAACATCTTATAGGGCTGGTAAAGGCACAGTATACAGAATAGGGAAGTAACAACATCTTATAGGGCTGGTAAAGGCACAGTATACAGAATAGGGAAGTAACAACATCTTATAGGGCTGGTAAAGGCACAGTATATAGAATAGGGAAGTAACAACATCTTATAGGGCTGGTAAAAGCACAGTATACAGAATAGGGAAGTAACAACATCTTATAGGGCTGGTAAAGGCACAGTATACAGAATAGGGAAGTAACAACATCTTATAGGGCTGGTAAAGGCACAGTATACAGAATAGGGAAGTAACAACATCTTATAGGGCTGGTAAAGGCACAGTATACAGAATAGGGAAGTAACAACATCTTATAGGGCTGGTAAAGGCACAGTATACAGAAAAGGGAAGTAACAACATCTTATAGGGCTGGTAAAGGCACAGTATACAGAATAGGGAAGTAACAACATCTTATAGGGCTGGTAAAGGCACAGTATACAGAATAGGGAAGTAACAACATCTTATAGGGCTGGTAAAGGCACAGTATACAGAATAGGGAAGTAACAACATCTTATTGGGCTGGTAAAGGCACAGTATACAGAATAGGGAAGTAACAACATCTTATAGGGCTGGTAAAGGCACAGTATACAGAATAGGGAAGTAACATAATTTTTTTTTGAAGAATTACAATTCCATTTAGGGTAATGAGATTCTGATAAATAAATAAAAACTATTAGTATATATAAAAAATATATATATATATTTACTTTTTATATCAAAAGTAAAGGTAGTATAATAGTATATATATATCAATCATCATTGGTTGACTTTTGCTGTTACTTCCCAATACTTAATATACCGTGTTTGAGTTTGTACTACTTACTCAACTGTCAATATCTTTCACCACTTTTCTTTCAAGAACTAAGTAGATCTCCTTCACACCTCCCTAGTAAATCAATCACTAAAGCTTTTTATTTCCTCAGAGAGCTTTAGTACCTTTCAAAGCAAGCGATAAATACGGGCCAAGGCTGCGAGAAGACCGCAAGTTGTGGGAGGCTTACACTAGCGAGAAGACGTGGAAGCGATTGGACGCGTGGAAGGCGCTGTCCAAAGAAGCCATCAAGAGTCAGGAGAAGATGAAAGTCTTTGACAACTTGTATAAGAACGCACAGAGTTCATGTCAGGATTGGACCGCATTCGAACCGAGGAAACGCTCTGCCCTCATTCAGAAATTACCTTTCGTCGGTAAATGATTTGACTGAAGTTTTTATTTTAGGAAAGGTTAGAATAGTCAACCTAATTGTCAACCCCCACTATACTGGCACTGTAAGTGCCTGGATTCTGTGACGTTACTTTATAAATATTATAGGTTATAAGTTTATAGTTGTTGAATTACAATGCTTTCTAATTTCATAATGTTCTTAATAATTTAATCAAATATCATCCACATTTTGAATTATTAATTTACTAATCGATGTCTTAATTTCATACTAATTAATCACAATTTATCCGAATAATGATCACATCATATAAAAATGTTAATTGCAACTGAAATACTTCTATTAAATACTAGGCTTTTACACAATCGTTAAATTTATTCTGAAATTTCAGTCATTTGTTGACTTTGAAAAATATTGTATAGAGTATTTATTTTTCAATCCTAATGTTAATGAATTGCATTGTTGTGCAGATTCTTATCTTTATATTATTTTTAAATATTTTCTATAATGTAATTTATATGTATTTTATAACAAACTAGTAAAATTAATAATGAATATTCAAATTTTCTCCATATTATTTTCCAATATATCTCTGGTTTAGCTCATGTACACTGTAGGTATCACCAGACATTTCGTCGCAAGGATGTTTAATCTTGAAGTGTGCAGTACAACAAACTAGCGGATACAACAAACTGCATAACTGCCATTTATTATGAGAGTTTCAAAACAGTCTTCATACATATATGTTTATCTTAAATAGTCTTCTTTTAAGTTAGACATACCCTTTGCGAAAATTCTTCGACGAAATGTCCGTTGACGAAGTGTCGTTCGGCCACACGCCTGCACAGCGTATCACCACTAATTTATATCATTTACACTCTAAGTATCATCTATCATTGTCAACAAACAATGCTCAGTTTTTGTGTACTGTTGGAGGTAGTGAGGAACTTGCCAAGAGAAAAGACTATAGCGCTACCTCTGAATGATGGGTACTAGTGAGTGATGGGTACTAGTGAGTGATGGGTACCAGTGAGTGATGGGTACTAGTGAGTGATGGGTACTAGTGAGTGATGGGTACTAGTGAGTGATGGGTACTAGTGAGTGATGGGTACTAGTGATTGAGGGGTACTAGTGAGTAGTGAGTGATGGGTACTTGTGAGTGATGGGTACTAGTCAGTGATGGGTACCAGTGAGTGATGGGTACTAGTGAGTGATGGGTACTAGTGAGTGATGGGTACTAGTGAGTAATGGGTACTAGTGAGTAATGGGTACTAGTGATTGAGGGGTACTAGTGAGTAGTGAGTGATGGGTACTTGTGAGTGATGGGTACTAGTCAGTGATGGGTACCAGTGAGTGATGGGTACTAGTGAGTGATGGGTACTAGTGAGTGATGGGTACCAGTGAGTGATGGGTACTAGTGAGTGATGGGTACTAGTGAGTGATGGGTACCAGTGAGTGATGGGTACTAGTGAGTGATGGGTACTAGTGAGTGATGGGTACTAGTGAGTGATGGGTACTAGTGAGTAGTGAGTGATGGGTACTTGTGAGTGATGGGTACTAGTGAGTGATGGGTACCAGTGAGTGATGGGTACTAGTGAGTGATGGGTACTAGTGAGTGATGGGTACTAGTGATTGAGGGGTACTAGTGAGTGATGGGTACTAGTGAGTGATGGGTACTAGTGAGTGATGGGTACTAGTGAGTGATGGGTACCAGTCAGTGATGGGTACTAGTGAGTGATGTTGAAATTTTAGTTAAATGTATTACACACTCGTTATATATTTAATGTTAACTTCCTGTTAGACTAGCTCAGCTATATTAAATTACCTATTGTTTCAATAACTATGTATTACTTTTAATGAGAAACGGACATAAGGTCTAAAGTCGATCACACTTCCGTCGAGGGTTAAATACCCTGTCTTGTTGGTTCTGAAGCCAGTCTGTCTTGAACATTACTCAGTGAGAGATGGGTTCCACTCATCTCTCCATAGACTTCTAATTGTATAACATATTTACTCTTTAAATAAACTCTATGTCTTAACGTTGTTAACCCACTGATTTAACCTAATTCTAACAGGTTATGGGCCCAGTGAACGATAAGAGTTTATAAATCAAATTATGTTTAAACAAATTAGAAGTTTATAATAGTAATAAAAACGAAGTGCTGTGAAAAAAGTGTTAACCTATATGAAACATATCACTTAAAACGCTTGCGTAAGCAAATCGTGCTCACGCGCTAATGAGGTCAATTATAATGATTGCTCTAGCGAAAAATGCACTTGTGTTATAATATAATGATTTAGTATTTTTGCGGAAGAGGTGTCAAGAGAGGTCACAAATTACCTTTAAATCTGTGACCTTATCCTTTGGTAAACAGTCTTTCAACAAAAGGTTCTTGCGAACTAAGGCTGTGTTACTGTTCCAATTAAATATTAATAATTATATTCAGTGCAGTTATTCTTATGAATTAGAATAATGTTAAAACATCAATTCAGTTAAACAGTAAATCAAGTTAACTGCTTTGGTTGTTTATTTTTGTTAAAGTATTGAATGATAGTAAATACTTATATTCAGTGCAGTTATTCTTATGAATTAGAATAATGTTAAAACATCAATTCAGTTAAACAGTAAATCAAGTTAACTGCTTTGGTTGTTTATTTTTAAAGTATTGAATGATAGTAAATACTTATATTCAGTGCAGTTATTCTTATGAATTAGAATAATGTTAAAACATCAATTCAGTTAAACAGTAAATCAATTTAACTGCTTTGGTTGTTTATGTTTGTTAAAGTATTGAATGATAGTAAATACTTATATTCAGTGCACTTATTCTTATGAATTAGAATAATGTTAAAACATCAATTCAGTTAAACAGTAAATCAATTTAACTGCTTTGGTTGTTTATGTTTGTTAAAGTATTGAATGATAGTAAATACTTTCAACAAAAGGCTCTTGCGAACTAAGAATTCTGTTTTTTGTTTCAATTGAATATTAATAATTATATTCAGTTATTCTTATGAATTAGAATAATGTTAAAACATCAATTCAGTTAAACAGTAAATCAAGTTTAACTGGTTTGGTTGTTTCAAGAAACATTTCAGAAAAACACGTGGGCTAACAAATTTCGTTTGAAGAAAAAGCTCTACAATCTAAAATTGAAGTCTCCTGATCTACTCGACTTTCATTTGAAGGAACTAACTGAAGTTTTTCAAGAGCTTGCCTTGTTAAATCAAGTGATCAGTGAAGAGGATAAAGTGATTTGTCTTCTGTCATCACTGCCAGGGCCGTTTGAAGTGCTTGTCACTGCACTTGAAGCTCAGACAGACATCCCTAACTGGATTACCGTAGCTGACACACTCCGGAGTGAAGCTGAAAAGTTGAGTATTCTTCTCAAACTAACAACTACTCATCCCAGAGCTACCCCAATCTGGATACACCCAGCAAGGAGGAGGATACGGCACTTGAAACAGTGGGGGGTACTATGGACAGCAGCAGAATTACTATGCATAGCAGCAACAGACACCGCTAACCCAAATCTCTTACGGCAACTGGGGACAACAGGCACCGGGCGGTTGGAAAGCCGCAACCACTGGACAAGCTGCCGGTACTTGGAGTGGCTATGGACAACAAACCGGACAAACGCCCCAGCAAAGCTGGAGCAACTCCACATACTTGTGGTGGCTATAGGAACTACAACTACAAGAAGTAAAATAAGTAAAGACTTGTTTGTTTGTAAATAGCTACACAAGAAAGTGGTAGTGTTAAGTTGCTATAATGACTTAGTTTAACTGACATTTAACTTACGCCATATTGTAGTTCTATTCACAGTAAATAAATAACCTGATGTTAGTCTAGTGGTAGGTTTAGTTAACTTTCGCCTCTACGGTTCTTGCACCGGTGTACAACTTGCTTCAGCATTTGTGAAGTGAATTCTCAAATTAATTGAAATTAGTTTTTTGGATAGTAGTTAGATAGAATTTTTATTGCTTTTTAATGATCAGCAGATTAATCTTTGAATCGTAACAAAAACTACCGACACAGCATTTAATTATTAGTTTAATTGATGACTCAGCATGTTTACTTAATAGAAGTACGCGGTCTATTAGGTGAGCATATGAATTGAATACAGATGAATTGATATTCATACTGTGAATATTTGTGAATATTTAGAAGTGAATATTTAGAAATAAATATTTTTTCATTTTGAAATACTAATTAGATTTTGATGATTAGAAAATTTTAAAGTCAAAATAAATTAGGAATTTGCAGGAATGAAATATTTTTAAATTAATATACATAAATGAAATGGTTATATTTATAACTAATTTGCAGTAAAATATTAAACGATCTTTCAATTTTTCTGAAGAAAGAATTTAATAGTAAATTTTATTCAATAAAATAATTAAAAAATAGAAATTCTATTTTTTAACGGAAGGATGTTAATTTTAATTGCATGATTATTAAGCAATGTTAATTTTTACAAATTAAATTGAAATAAAATAAGCAAGAATGTCACAATATGTTAAGTTCAGTTTTGATGTGTATTCATACTATTTTTTATGTTATATGTAAGTTTGAAATATTTTATATACATAGTATATTTTCTTTTTGGATTTCTGAAGACTCTAATTTATATCGACATTCAGAAATAAAAAGAGGGGAAGAAAGGAATTATTTGAAATAGAATTAAACCATTAATAAATGTTTAAAATTCTTGCAGTTATAGGTTTGATTTTTTATGTTACATGTAAGTTTGAAATATTTTATATACATAGTATATTTTCTTTTTGGATTTCTGAAGACTCTATTTTATATCGACATTCAGAAATAAAAAGAGGGGAAGAAAGGAATTATTTGAAATAGAATTAAACCATTAATAAATGTTTAAAATTCTTGCAGTTATGATTGTTCAATTTGAATTTCAGAATTTTTCAATTTGAGTTTTAATGTTTTGAATTTTAGGATTGATTAAAATGAGATTTATGTCTTTAAATTTAGAATAATTCATTTCCTATGTAAATTGTTGTTCATTGTTTTTTTTTAATGGATCGTCTGACATATTCTCTAAATCGTTGCCTATTGATAGATTTACCAAATTTGTTAAATTAATAGGTATGAAAAATATAAAATGTCGTGTGAGGAGGAGTGTTGAAATTTTAGTTAAATGTATTACACACTCGTTATATATTTAATGTTAACTTCCTGTTAGACTAGCTCAGCTATATTAAATTACCTATTGTTTCAATAACTATGTATTACTTTTAATGAGAAACGGACATAAGGTCTAAAGTCGATCACACTTCCGTCGAGGGTTAAATACCCTGTCTTGTTGGTTCTGAAGCCAGTCTGTCTTGAACATTACTCAGTGAGAGATGGGTTCCACTCATCTCTCCATAGACTTCTAATTGTATAACATATTTACTCTTTAAATAAACTCTATGTCTTAACGTTGTTAACCCACTGATTTAACCTAATTCTAACAAGTGATGGGTACTAGTGAGTGATGGGTACTAGTGAGTGATGGGTACTAGTGAGTGATGGGTACTAGTGAGTGATGGGTACCAGTCAGTGATGGGTACTAGTGAGTGATGGGTACTAGTGAGTGATGGGTACTAGTGAGTGATGGGTACTAGTCAGTGATGGGTACTAGTGAGTGATGGGTACTAGTGAGTGATGGGTACCAGTGAGTGATGGGTACTAGTGAGTGATGGGTACTAGTGAGTTATAGGTACTAGTGAGTGATGGGTACTAGTGAGTGATGGGTACTAGTCAGTGATGGGTACTAGTGAGTGATGGGTACTAGTGAGTGATGGGTACTAGTGAGTGATGGGTACTAGTGAGTGATGGGTACTAGTGAGTTATAGGTACTAGTGAGTGATGGGTACTAGTGAGTGATGGGTACTAGTCAGTGATGGGTACTAGTGAGTGATGGGTACTAGTGAGTGATGGGTACTAGTGAGTGATGGGTACTAGTGAGTGATGGGTACTAGTGAGTGATGGGTACTAGTGAGTGATGGGTACTAGTGAGTGATGGGTACTAGTTAGTGATGGGTTAAGTTTAAGTAAAGTACTTGAGAAGTGTTTACATTGTTAAAAAGTAAAACCACAAGGCAAGTTGAAATCCATCTTAATATTTTATGATCCGTACTATTTGCCAATGTGCACAATCTCGTGAATGCGCTGCGCCTTTTTAAACCCCTTTAACCCCATAATTCCGAGTGTACGTTAATACCTTCATTTTATTTTCTATGAATCCCACCACCGAAATCACTAGCAGGTCATTAAACAATTATGAAGTGTTCAGTACAACAAACCTCGGATGCAACAAACTACATTTATGTTTAGAGTTTCAAAGTAATCATCATTTATTTATAAGTATAGGGAGATTATTTCAAAAACACAAGAAATAAATGACGATTAGTATTAAATTCTGTCAACATATGTAGGTTGCTGTATCCGCTAGTTTCTTGTACTGCACAATTCACGATTTTTAATGACCTGACAGGGGGGTTTGGGTGGCGGTACTCCCCCCTATACACATATATCAGTATTCAATTTCATAACAAGTAAACAAAACATATTCTCGTTAAATCTCAATGAATATTATTAGGCGTCTATAATAAATATAAGGCGTCTACATATAGCCATCATGATTTAGGAGTCGTACAGCTGTACGCTCCTGTGGTCTCAATAGTATTTGGTTTAAAATTGTTTGCATAACTAAGGATGGAGTATTTTTTATGTTAACGGTTCACCGCAACTCCAGCATCTGATCCGGCTTCAACCGCGGAATCATTGAGGTGTGTCTCGCGAATTTGTTGACACATGTGCAATTCCAAGTCAAACTCTTCTCATTTTTGTAAGGAAGCACAGTGATACCATCTGGACGCTTACCATCTCCTCTTTCAAATCCAGGAGGCTCAAGAACCGAAGGAGTCCTGCTCTCTACAAGGTCCGTTTTACTACATCATTTATTGCGGCAAGATTCAGGTTATATCCAGAACTGTACCTACAAGACAGGCCATACAGTCCTCTGACGTCCATCACTTTACCACAACGGAATGAATGAGGTTCATAAACTTCGGCACCCACTCTGAGAGCAATGGCTACCATCAGGACCTCTTTATCAAACTGTGTGGTGTGCAACCAATGACGGTATAGGAATCCCAGTCAACCACACTCCAGTTTCTTTAAGAGATGCAGATAACTGTCGTGCTCTTGCCACCTGATCAGCTCTAGCCTACAGACTCTACATTAATGAAGGAGTCCGAGGTGTCCCATTCTTTTTGACTGGACTCAAGGATTGAAATCGGGAAGCCATCTTATAGTCCGAACTGCATCTATAAGTTCCCCGGTATCGGCCTAATTGATGTTAGAAAAAAGCTTCAATCAAATTGCACATGTCAGGCAATATGAGCTTCCCTGCAACCTAGTCCACCAATAGCAACCGGTATATGGAACACAAGAATCAGCAAACATCTCTACATTGGTCACACCAGCAACTCAAATTTAAGTGATCCATCAAAACAGCCAAGCTCAACTTCGTCCTTGTAAGCTGGAGAAGCCCTCAGTACATATTGAAGATTCGGAATGGAGTCAACATTTTTCATCAAAAAGCAAAGACTTTTTGTCTCATTATAGTTATAGAGTTATATTATATCTCTATCTTAGGTTGGCATGCATTTTGTCGAAAAACATTTCACTGAAAGACATTTCGTCGACAGACAATTCGTCGACTAGATATTTCGTCAACAGGGCGTTACGTCGAAAATATTCGTAAAGAGGATATATTATCACACTAATGTATGTGTATCGAACCCCCCTGCCAGGTCATTAAACAATCAAGAAGTGTGCAGTACAACAAACTAGCGGATACAACAAACTACATAAAAGCAATTTACGTTGCATGTGTTAATATCTCCTTTACGAAAATTCGTCGAATAAACGTCTTTCTGACGAAATGTATAAACACGCCATTTTTAAATTATTTGGGTGAATTAATTAAAATCCATCCATTGGGATGATTTCATAATAGAATTATTCAATTCAAAATATCAATTATCTGTACAATGAAACACAGCATTATATGCAAAAAGAGTACAGTTCTTTATTCAATCTCATCTATAAAAATAGTTCTGATATAGCAGCGACTCTCATTCGTTAAATAATGTAACCACTACATTGAATATTAACAGGTAACTGTGATAAAAAACACACCACTTGTTCTAATAATATTATCAGCCAAAAGAATGTTACCGAGACCTATCTAGGGTGTCTCTACTTTAACGATGTGAACCAATTGTCTCTACTTCCCTAGCACACTGTACCTGATTTATTTAGCACGTTTTACAACTCATGCCAATTGTGAGATTTAACATCTAATATTACTTAATTGAGGTATATTATTTTCGAAGGGGAATTAATGAATGGATATGATATATAATTGATAAAGATCTGTATATTAAAGAAGAAATAATGTATTACTAGTTGTAGACATTTGTTATTATGAATTTGAAAATGATTAATTAATTATTATATATAGTTAATTAATTATAAATTAACTCTTAATGCTGTGAATTGATTTGAGCGAAAAAAATAAATCACTTTTAAGGGGTCAAATGTGACACCTGAGGGTTTAAATGGTTATTTTAAAATTGAATGATTTAAAAATTAAAAAAAAATTAATTTAAAAACTAACAAGAAAATTAATTAAAAAAAACAAGAATATAAAAATTATAAAAGTTTATATGTAAATTCATAAAAGTAATGATATATTAAACAAATTAATAATTAATACATAAAATTATTATTTAAAAAATTATAATTGATTAAGGAAATAGCAACAATTATACGAAAATACAGAACAATAATTGTAATTTCGAAATGAGCCCCCAATCGAGGTTTGAAAACTAAAGTACAAATTATAAAAATGTATTGTAACACATGAGAAATTTAACTGAAAAGCTGAATATTAAATTTTATTCGAAATAGAATAATATGCATATGTTTTTCCATTAAATTATGTAATAATTCGACCTCTTATATGTTATTTTCATAAAGTTCATAACGACATGATTTGCACTATTATCCTTTGTTTATATATAGACTTTATTAACTAAAATGTCATCAATTTTGTTGAAACTACACTCGTTATAAAATAGATCAATTCTCCTCCATCAAAAGCTTTTTCCTCACTAAAAGATGACAGGGGTATTAAATTTAATTCTCATCCAAGCCATTCTTTGAGTAATAAATAAATAAAAAGAGTAAAACCTACAATGGACACCAAGTTGAAACTCACAGACGAATCTACGGAGATTCTGCAGAGCCATTTTGGTGTGGTAAGAAAACTGCTGAAGAAGGCAAGCAGGGTCTCTCACAACGACCTCCTGAAGCTGCTACTGCTGGCCACTGACACGGAGTGGAGGGTGTGGTTGACCAGGGCCTACCTAGTGGGTCTCACCACCACCAGGGGACTCTGGAAAAAGGCAGCTGATGCTCTACCTAACGCTGACACTATTGAGGAGGTGAGAAAAAAGATGGTGGAATATTCTATATAGTGTACTATCAGAGGAAAGAATCACTACTTTCTAATCTCTTATTATTTTCAAATCTTACAAATTTTGTCATCGCGTACGCAGACCAATCTAAAAATATCTACAATTAGTAAAGTGTCTTTTGTAAATAAGTAAGCTGTGAGGAAATAGTTACAGTTACATTTTTCTATGTGCATAACAGTATAAGTAAATAACTACTCTTTTGACTGTTTTCAGCAAGAACTGCTTTCAATTCTGTGTTTGCTGAGTACAGTTCATCATCCCTTTTCACTGCACTTCCCGAGAACGGCATCCCACATTCTCTCCACCCTCCTGTGGCTCGAGAGCAAATTCATTAGCCGTGGCTGGAGACATAAGTTCTTCAGCTGTCACATTAAGCATTATAGAGAGGTTTTGGAGAAGGGAAAACAACCAGTGTTAGCTTATAAAACTTACGTCTTAGACGAAAAAAGTTTCCAGAGTTGTCTCTTCGAAAAATTCTTTGATATCATCTGTGAATATTTTCTAATTCTCTCTTCCGATGAAAAGATGATGAAAGATCAAAACTGGACAATTTGCAAACAGAGGTTTGATGAAAAAGCAAAATCTCAGAAAAGTAAATCCAACAGAGTGAGCAAAAGAAAATCTAGAATTTTGTACGATGATTCCTCAGTAATAGATTTATCTAATTCTAGTCCTGAGAATTTATCAGTAGTCACAGTGACTGACAATAGTCACCTGACTCTGCTAGAAGCTACAGAAGGAATCACAAGGGGTACCACAGGCCTCACCAGTTGGGGCGCCAGTGCTATCCTAGCAAAGTGGATTCTAGCGAATAAAAGCGTACGTCTATATTTCCCTCTAAATGGTACGAAATCATTTGTACTGCTGAAACAAATTATACGAAAATAATTTTGGGAATTTCATATTCAACAATTAACTGTTTTTATTCACAGGTATCAACTGGGAAGAATATTCTTGAACTAGGTTCAGGTATAGGTTACATGATCTCATATCTTCTAAAGTCATTCAAACAACAATCTGAAGAAAAAGAAAGTCAGTGGAGCAGAAAATCATTTTCTCCGTCGTCAGTGACAGTAAATTCGGAGGAAGATGACAAACATCCGGGCTTCAACTCTTACACTGGCACAGACTGTCACCCTCATGTGCTGGATCTGATCTACCACAACCTATCCTTAATGGATGGAAACAAGGTGAGTGGAGGGTAATTGAACAAATAGGCTATACACCGATACAGTCAAATATTGAACAAATAAAAATTTATTCAAATTGGTAAGGAACGTACATATAATGATGAGAAATTTAACCCGATAGTCACTTTGACTTGAACTTTAGTCTGAGTGTGTGTGAACTTTAGTTTGATCTGATATAGGGTGGATAAGGGACGTAGCTGACTAGTTTTACCATTTTCTGATTACTTCAGGAAAGTTCTAGTGAATGGCTTCAGTCGCATCAGCAAACTCTGGGTGATAAGATGATAGCAGAGGGACTGTCCGCCGCATGGGTAAATCCAGCGTCACCATGGCGGGCCCCAACTAAGAGTTTGGACATAAATGGTGTTGAGACTAGGGTGAGAAAATACCTTGAAAAATGTAGAAGAGGTCTCTTTTTTAAATGTTATACTGATTCATCCACTTACACACACAGGTGGTTTACTTGGACTGGAGAAATCCAGATAT
Organism: Caprella mutica; assembly: GCA_947561585.1. Classification (NCBI taxonomy): domain Eukaryota; kingdom Metazoa; phylum Arthropoda; class Malacostraca; order Amphipoda; family Caprellidae; genus Caprella; species Caprella mutica. Next base: position 41,597 of record CANNZV010000774.1, read on the forward strand.
ATCCGGAATATTGGACGTTGATATTATTTTAGCGGCTGATATAGTTTACGCGAAGCCCCTGCTTCAACCCTTGGCTAACGTACTAAGGTACGAACAGTTATAATAGTTTCAAGAGGGAAATTCAAACTAGAGTATAATTGAATACTAAAAACTTTCAACAAACTTAGTTTAAATTTCCCCCATTCTAATCATGAAGTTTCACAGTAGAATTTAATGTTTAAAAGTAATAAATTAAGTAACTACCTAATCTTTTCAAGCAGACTTCTACTTTCCACTGGAGAGAAGAAGACATCTCGGTCAAAAGAAGCGTACATAGCTTGTACCAAACGGAACACTGACACCTTGAATGAGTTCCTTGCTACCCTACTTACCAACGGACTCACCTACTGCATTGTCTGTGAGACAGAACTGCAGCCTGACAATGCACTCTTCTTCTTCAATGAATGCACTGTGCCTATCAAAATATACAAAGTTACGGTAGTAGGAGTACTTTGATGCAATGCTACTTTATTTAGTCAATAAATGCTTTCTTCTGTAATAAAGATCAATAGTTGTATAAAAGAAGTCTTTATAATATCAAAATATTAATCAATTGAATGTAAAATCAACATTTAGTCTAAGGTTTTATCTTTTTAAGATCAATCCTTGACAACTATTTTATGCAAACATGTGTGAAAATCCTTTCATTTTCAATCATAGAATTTTTTGCACTATTGTCAAATTTGATTTTCAAAACCTAATATCAAACATTTTTTAGTGTATCAAATATGATATAAAATGAATATAGGGATTAAGATTTTAAAGGTAAAAACAATATTTATTTTAATTATCTACATGTATTCATATTCAATTGATAGGCACATGTACAATAAATCTAGCAATCTTTTAATTGATGGTATAACAATTTGTTCAGCCGAATAGCGTCGTTGCAGCCTGGCATTTTCCTCTTGGATCCAATTTTGTTCCCTGCAAAGTGAAACCATGACAAAATGCGCAAGTGAAATCAAACATGAGTCAGATGTATTCTAAATAAAACTTATTTAATGTTGCAATAAGATATACTTTATTGATCAAAAATTATGTATATGATTTAGACACGTTAATTCGATAGATATCCGGATTTTGAGAATTTTAGAGATAAATAGGCTGAAAAAAGGTTGAAAATGTGAATTTTCTGTTGCTCAAAATGTAAATATTTTGTATTAGTCTAATACGAATAAATCTCATTAAATTAATTGATTCCTATTCTCTCTAATAATCCTATATTTAATTGACTTACCTTGGGACACTTTATTCTTGGCAAACTGGTAGCGGCAACTTTGGTGAAAGTAGCTTTCTTTTTCTGGGGTATGAACTTAGATCTGCACTTATAGTTGTAGTCTCTCTTAGCCCCTGGTTTGCAGGCACTCAACAAAGGGGCTTGAATGATTCCTCCTTGCGTGCCTAGTTGTCTTCTGTCCCTCTGACTGAAGTCTTCAGATTTATCTACGTCAGGTAGATCTTCCGGAGGATTGGTTTGAATTCTTTGCCCACTACTACTTTGATTATCATCTCCATCCAAAGTCACCTGGTACTCAGTAGTGAAAGATGGGATCGAATTAGCTTGTGAGTTTATATTAATTCTCCTATTAAAATATTTGTTTTTCCTTCTTCTTCCCATCGGAAAAAGTGTTTGAATATTATTTTTTTCATTATTCCTATTGCGTCTTCGTCTTCTTCTACGATGTCTCCTGTGGAACCTTCTTGACTTCCGACGCATTTTTGAAGTAGGTAGAGTTACAGAATCATTAGTAGTTAATGAAGATCTTTCACTTTCAGCAAGAGTAGTATATTCAACCTGGAATACAAGGAGTTTTGATGACACAATAGAATTTGACAGACTCATTATAAATAAGCTAAATATAATAATTTACCTCATCGCCGTTATCTTGATTAAATCGATCTGTATTAACGAGTTTATTTGTTTCTCTTTCTTCAATTCTGTTTCTATTTGGTGTCACTGTTTCTATATCGTTAGAATCAAAATTCATCATTGGAGCACCGAAGGAAAGTAAAGTTTGAATCATTCCAGCCCTTCGTTGTTTTGATAACTGAATATTAGTTAAAATCAACCGATTCAATAAACCGTTGACTGAAATTTGAGGCAAACTTTCCATTTTATGCTCACTCAATCTCATAATTTCTTGTACTATTAGTTTTTTAACTTCCTTCTTTGGATCAGATGAAGGTGCAATCACTGGTGTAGGTTCCAATTGTCTTTCGGACGAAGCCACATGGGGATAATCATCTTCTTCATCTTGGAGTCCATCGGAAAATTCTTGAGACAGTTGGTGTTGTAAATACTCTGGAATAGCGTCCCTAGTATCGAAGAACACAAGTCTCTTGGTAGAGTTGACGTCTCTCCGCTGACGTCGATCCGACCCTTCTACTTGAAGATTCCAAGTAGTTCCATTGAGTATTACATACGAAACCTAAAATCAAACATTTCAATTAGAATCACATTTTGGCTCAAAAAATCAAACTTTACTCATCCCTTTCAACGAACTAACTTTATAGTGAGGATTGTGGTGACTTCCTGGATGAGACATGTGATGGTAGGTGTAAGATCTCCTAGAACGAAGAAGACCAGCAACTTTCATGTCCACACATTTTGCCAACAAGTCATTGATGTCGATACCAAATCTTTCACTTTCTTCACAATTGCCTTGCTAGATGTGAAAGAAAATATTGTTATAATAATCAATTTTTCTAGCTTTTCACAACATAAACATATTGTGATTGTCCTTAAAATGTCTGATTACCTCATTAAATTGATAACAGTAGCCATCGTTGCTGAGAGCGAATGGTAAATCATTAGAGCTGAGTTGAGAGTTCATATAGCCACAAGGATCAGGAGCACACACCAAAGTCCTGAAATAAGAAGTCATGGTTATAAATTAGGCATCAGGCACTAGAATTAGCAGTGCAAAAAGGTTTCACACACATTGAAGCTGAGTCAAACTGTAGCACAGCATTGGGAGAACAGTAAGCTTGTTGAAAAAGATGATAACATTTTCCATCAGGTCCGCGCATCATTCCATCTGGACAATCGCAAACAGCTTCTCCGAAGGCATCCATGTAGAGTCTCTCTGAGCCAGGGCAAACTGAGTCATCGGAAACGTGGTGACACATCTGGTCTGACTCAAGATAAACGTGTCCATCTTCACAGAGTCTGGGAATACATTCACCCTGGAAAAAGTATAATCATTAATTCAAAAGTTTGATTAGGTATTCCTAAAAGTATTAATCTGTGCTAGAAGCATATTACAATGTTATTATAAATGCAATCTTATCATTCAAGCCTTATCGTAAGAATTCGTTCCAAAGTCACGTAACAATGCATTTTTTCACGGTATCCATAAGATTTAGTAAATTACAATAGTAACTACAAGACCTTTATCCATCATTAAAAGAAGTTCATATATTGTTAAATAACAATAAGTATTTACGAACTTACTAGCTTTGAGTGTTTATTGAGAAGAACCCAATGTCTATAGGGACAATTAGTCTCTGAAAGAAGTTGAGTGCAGCTACCATCTTCAAGCATCACTTCGTACCTCTCACAACCGTCTGTAGGGTCATCTTCGCCTGAGTGGAAATAGTATTGAATGCTACAAATAGTGATAGCCTCATTATCCGAAACTTGTGAAGAACTACTATTAAAGGTATTACACATTTGTGAGTGTAAGTACAGGTTACCCTGTTTGATCGCTATCAGTTAAGAAATATTCACGTACCTGGAACTGGAAACAAGTTGGGAAGAGACTCGACTTTGACACCAACTTTAGATGTTGGAAAGGGAAACAGCCAAATGTTGGTGCCTGCGTTAGTTGTATTGAGATCATTGTCGGGGTAACATTTTTCGAGCTGAGCAAAGCCGTAAGAAAGAATTAGACCAGAGGCCACACCACTCATAGAGGTGTACGAAGACTGAACTGATTCGCTGAGAGAGCGACAAGAAACATTGGACACAAGATTAGGGTTCGAGTCCCATAGTCTTTTAACCTGTAAATGAAAGAAAGAATTAATGCTGAAAACACTCTTAAGCTCTGCTATTAGGGAATATTTGAACAGTTTCAGCCAGTTCAAGATACTTAGCTTACTGAACATCTCACCTGCTTGACAACAGATATGTGTACAGGAACAGCTCCCCCATCAGGAGTAGTGACATGGGGAAGGGTGTAGAACTTATCCTGACGAACACTGTCGGAGTGGAGACTTCGCCACACTTGGGAAAACTCTGGACTAGTCTGTCTAGACAAGGTAGTTACATTATATTTACACTACGGAAATATTCGGAGGAAAAGGGAAGGTAAAGACTAGTTTGTGAATTTAATCTTTTAAATTCTTCTAGGTTGAACGGTAGTCAAATATCAATAAAAATTTAGGTTCACGAAACCAAACTACATCTTCATAATATATAGCATATTGATCACAATTGGGGTTGTGACAATATGCTATTTAAGTCATAGATCTTAATCACAGACTAAATGAAATGGTATATAATGCTTTATACCGCTGGTGTAGATCGATTCAATACTCTTTAATTCTTTATCCGTCTATAATATTCTCAGGATCTATGATTTTAAAAAGCACACTTTCACAACCGTATAACTTCATCTGGCGATAATTTGGATAACTCTTCTATTTAGCATAACTCTTCTATTTAGCATAACTCTTCTATTTAGCATAACTCTTCTATTTAGCATAACTCTTCTATTTAGCATAACTCTTCTATTTAGCATAACTCTTCTATTTAGCATAACTCTTCTATTTAGCATAACTCTTCTATTTAGCATAACTCTTCTATTTAGCATAACTCTTCTATTTAGCATAACTCTTCTATTTAGCATAACTCTTCTATTTAGCATAACTCTTCTATTTAGCATAACTCTTCTATTTAGCATAACTCTTCTATTTAGCATAACTCTTCTATTTTGCATAACTCTTCTATTTTGCATAACTCTTCTATTTAGCATAACTCTTCTATTTAGCATAACTCTTCTATTTAGCATAACTCTTCTATTTAGCATAACTCTTCTATTTAGCATAACTCTTCTATTTAGCATAACTCTTCTATTTAGCATAACTCTTCTATTTTGCATAACTCTTCTATTTAGCATAACTCTTCTATTTAGCATAACTCTTCTATTTAGCATAACTCTTCTATTTAGCATAACTCTTCTATTTAGCATAACTCTTCTATTTAGCATAACTCTTCTATTTAGCATAACTCTTCTATTTAGCATAACTCTTCTATTTTGCATAACTCTTCTATTTAGCATAACTCTTCTATTTAGCATAACTCTTCTATTTAGCATAACTCTTCTATTTAGCATAACTCTTCTATTTAGCATAACTCTTCTATTTAGCATAACTCTTCTATTTAGCATAACTCTTCTATTTTGCATAACTCTTCTATTTTGCATAACTCTTCTATTTAGCATAACTCTTCTATTTAGCATAACTCTTCTATTTAGCATAACTCTTCTATTTAGCATAACTCTTCTATTTAGCATAACTCTTCTATTTAGCATAACTCTTCTATTTAGCATAACTCTTCTATTTAGCATAACTCTTCTATTTTGCATAACTCTTCTATTTTGCATAACTCTTCTATTTAGCATAACTCTTCTATTTAGCATAACTCTTCTATTTAGCATAACTCTTCTATTTAGCATAACTCTTCTATTTAGCATAACTCTTCTATTTAGCATAACTCTTCTATTTAGCATAACTCTTCTATTTTGCATAACTCTTCTATTTAGCATAACTCTTCTATTTAGCATAACTCTTCTATTTAGCATAACTCTTCTATTTAGCATAACTCTTCTATTTAGCATAACTCTTCTATTTAGCATAACTCTTCTATTTAGCATAACTCTTCTATTTAGCATAACTCTTCTATTTTGCATAACTCTTCTATTTAGCATAACTCTTCTATTTAGCATAACTCTTCTATTTAGCATAACTCTTCTATTTAGCATAAATCTTCTATTTTGCATAACTCTTCTATTTAGCATAACTCTTCTATTTAGCATAACTCTTCTATTTAGCATAACTCTTCTATTTAGCATAACTCTTCTATTTAGCATAACTCTTCTATTTAGCATAACTCTTCTATTTTGCATAACTCTTCTATTTAGCATAACTCTTCTATTTAGCATAACTCTTCTATTTTGGTTGTTGTTCACCTTCTTTGCCTGGTGTAGTAACTGTTGTGATGACTATTGGCACAGCAAGAGGCTGGTGAGGCTATGCAGAGGTTGAAGAGGCCTAGCAAGTACAGGGCACTCAGTACTGAGGTGGTGACAGCCCCTGAACAAGTCTGTCCACCAAGACGAGTTGCAACCTGAGAAAAAGTCAATGGAATTATTGATAAAAAAAGGCATACAAGAGTTGTTTTATGCTCCCTGAAGAGAAAAATAGGTATTTGATATACTGAACAATGTTAAGGGGATGGTCTCCACTATTTTCTAGCTACCAATAATACTCGTCCGATTGAGCTGAAACTTTCACATGAGGTTTTGTTGTCCCCCCCCCCCCCCAAAAAAAAAAAATGCGCCACTCTTTGGGGGTTGGTTGGTCCAACAGAAAAAATAATAGAAGCTAGTCTGTTCTCTACTACTATCCTAAGGTCGTCTAGGAGCCCTTCTTTTGAATTTCGATCTGAATTTTTTTTTTTTTTTTTTTGCAAAAAAATTTATTTTTTGCAAAAAAAATGTTTCTTTCCAAAATAAAAAAAAGTTAGAGAAAATTTCATTTTGAACAGATTAGCTCCTATTCATTTTTCTGTAGGACCAGCCCCCAAAGAGTGGCGCTTTTTTGAGAGAGATAATTAATTTTGAAACTTCTAGCTTGAATTCCTAAACAATTCATGGCTATTTCCCCCCTACTTTTGCACAATCTAAATTTGATATTTTCTTCATATTTCATAATTCTCGTATGAACTTCTGACTCAAATACATAAGTTCAATTTTTTTATTGTTTTTTTTATATATTCTGCATACAAAATAAATGAATCAAATTCTTTAAAAACCTACATGATGTGATCAATCAGAGTTCAACACCTCATTTCAATTGAAGAAAATCGACTTCATTGTTTGGAAAAACTATGGGACATATAGGACCCATTAGGAGCGAACGGGTTAAATCAAACAGAAAGTTCGTGAATGTGTTTGGAATAAAATGAAGGAGTGATGTTTTTAATATCTATTAGATACATAATCTTAAATCAATTGCCCTATTTCCATTTAAGCTTTATGAATTATTTTATATAATGGCTATTTTAGAATCTAATTTCATTAATGATTCATGTATGCTAATGTTTCAAGGAGAATAATATATTCTGGTGATTGAACTCATAGTAAATACATGATTAAGTATGCTAAAAACAATATTGGAACATCTGAAAATACTTAGACGTGACCGCGGTCAAGACGAATGACGTCACACAGAGTTGTTTCCATTTTTTTTAATAAGAAATGTGCTATTATTCAGTTAATGTGCATTTTTTGGAAATTAACTTAAATGAACTTAACTTAACTGTATTCACTTATAATATTCAACTAATAATACTTAAAATTTGACAGTACTTAGCTGTGTGACGTCATTTGTTTACATCGCTTCTGAAGAACGGATCAAGTTCATCCATCTTCAATGAGTCGAAACTTAGTTTACCTTTCTATATATTATTTACTGTGGTTCAACTGACCTCCTCCAGAGATCGCCACTGACTCAGATCTGACTGCTTTAGGGTGTCTACGAAGGAGGCCGTGTCTTCTCTGGTCGGTAGCGAGTAGTGCAGGAAAGGGTCTGTGTCTCCTCTCAGAGGTCTCTCTCCTGAAGGAGGGGCGAAGGTGCTTCCTGAAGGAGGGGATAGTCTTAGCCGCTTTGCTTTGATTTGAATTTAAATAGTTATTTTTAGGGACTATTATCAGTATTTTAATAGATTTGCTAATCTTATATGCTGCACTTTTTAGTAACAAAGATCAATGTATGATCTACAAAAGGTTGCTTAGAAAAAATACGAACTGAAAAATAATTTAATACCTTCAATAATCATCCTAAATCTAAAATAAAAAATGTGAGTGAACATACGATTATAAAAATAGTTATGCCACAGTGAAGTCAAAGTAAACTACCCAGTATTAGTATTTTTAATTGACATTGCACCTAATTGAGAGTTAATATCGTAATAACTTTGCATCTTTCTCCACTAACTGTTCCAAATGGCTGACCACTGACCCCAATGAAGAGCATGCTGAGACTGTGGCGACTCTCCGCCACTGTGTGTAGTACCTAAGTTGTTGGTGGAAGGTACAGACACACCCAAAGCTGAGACTTGCATCTCTAACACCTAATCTGAAAAGTAAAAGGAGTTAGAGAAATATTTAGGAATTCATGAATAGTAACGACGGATGATTTCAACTCAACGTTAAAGAACTTTCGAATAGAAAGATGTCTATTCATCATCAGGAACAACTATGGGCATTATGGCCGAAGCTCCTTTAACGTTGTATTTAAATGTAAATATAATATAAATACCTAGAACTGGCACCTAGTAAAGTGCATACCTTCGCCGCCAATTATAAATGAGCTTGACCATCCAATAATACATGAGTTATAAATGACCTTGACCTTAACCTTAGACCGGTTCGCTCCCAAAATCGAATAAACTGGTTCCTGGACAATGACCAATCATCTCACCAAATTTCAGGCAATTTGGTTGAATAATTTTTGAGTGAAGGAGATAGAAATGACCTTGACCTTGATCTTTGACCCGATCACTCCCAAAATCTAACCAAATGGTTCCTGGAAAATGACTGATCGTCCCATCAAATTTCAGATAATTTGGTGAAATACTTTTTTTAGTTATAAATGACTTTGACCTTGACCTTTGACCGAATTGCTTTTAAAATGTTACCAGAGTGGACATTGAACAATCGTCCAATTATTTCAGGCAATTTGGTTGAATATTTTTTAGTTATTGAGTTATAAATGGTCTTGACCTTGACCTTTGTCCGGATCGCTCATAAAATTCTACCAGATCGTTCATGGACGTTGGAGAATCGTCTCACTGAATTTCAGGCAATTTGGTTGAACACTTTTTGAGTTATGCGAATAACAAGATGATAAATAAATAAATGCCGCCTAAAATATAACCTTCTGCAAATTTGCGAAGGTAATAAATAGCTAGTACCGTAGAACTTTTTGAATAAAAAAGGTGGATAAATTTTCTTTAGTCTGCCATAGAATGGCCAATAGTTTTCTAATAGTGATGACCATTTATGGCAGACTAAAGAAATTTGATCACTATAGAGGCTACACTGAGAAAAATATACGAGTCATATTGACTCCTATTTCATAGTCAAATTGACTCAGGTAGAGTCAATCGAGACACAAATTTGGAGTTTTGCAGCCTTGACTCAAGCGATGAGTCAGGTTGACTCGCAATTTTTTCGAAGTGTACATTCCTTACTAAGGAATCTACATTCACTATAGAGGAGTTCACTATAGAGGAGTTCACTATAGAGGAGTTCACTATAGAGGAGTTCACTATAGAAGAGTTCACTATAGAGGAGTTCACTATAGAGGAGTTCACTATAGAGGAGTTCACTATAGAGGAGTTCACTATAGAGGAGTTCACTATAGAGGAGTTCACTATAGAGGAGTTAACTCCAAATAACCATTACTATATTATTGATGGAAACAATGCGAATTAAGAGGTAAAAAGAAAATGTGACTGAAGGAGATACAATTATTGCCAAATATAGATTATAAAAATAACATTCTAAATAGTTTATGAATTGTTTATTCTGTAACAAAAAATAGTCATAAAATATATAAAATGCATTTTCACATTCCTACCACATTAAGAAATTTAAGAAAAACTGCACATGCATTGCTGTTATATATTAATTTTTAACTATATTTTATTATTTCTCATTCTTACCTTCACTAATTCCAGAAAGTTATGCTTTCATCGGCAATGTTTATCCCCGTATTACAAACATTAAAGGAGTTTTATTTTTAATATATTTATTTATTTATCATTCATAAATTATTATTTATAATAAATCAATTAATGATAATCTTGTTATTCGCATAACTCAAAAAGTGTTCAACCAAATTACCTGAAATTTGGTGAGGCGATTTGTTAAACATTGCCCAGTTAACATTGAGATATTCCCGGAATATTCCCTCGATATCTATATATTCCCTCATTATCCGCTATCGTTAAATGATATCGAGGGAATATTCTAGGGATTATTGGAAATGAGTTGATCCCCTAACGAAATCGAGGGAATATTCCAGGAATTAGTGAAAATTACTTGATCCCTATCGATAGCGAGGGAATATTCCAGGAATTACTAAAAATTAGTTGATCCCCTAACGATATCGAGGGAATATCCAGGAATTAGTGATAATTAGGTGATCACAAACGATATCGAGGGAATATTCCAAGGATTAGTGAAAACTACTTCACCCACTAACGATATCGAGAAAATATTCCAAGAATAAATGAAAATTAGTTGATCCCCAAATGATATCAAGGGAATATTCCAGGAATTAATGAAAACTAGTTGATTCTTTTCTAATATCGAGGGAATATTCCAGGAATTAGTGAAAATTAGTTAATTCCCTATCGATATCGAGGGAATATTCCAAGAATTACTGAAAATTGGTTGATCCCCTAAGCATATCGAAGGAATATTCCAGGAATTACTAAAAAATAGTTGATTCCCTAACAATATCGAGGGAATATTCCAGGAATTAGTGAAAAATAGTTGATATCCTAAAAATTATAAAAGAAACGATTATAAAAGAAGAAAAGAAAAAATCTATGAAATATGAAACTATATATTATATTTATCGATGATAACCTAAAGATAAACTTGAGTTATCATATTGGATAAAGTTCAATAAAAATCGTACTTCTACTGTGTCCAGGGTGGTCGAGTGGTTAGCGTCGCAAGCAGAAGTCAACAAGGTGCTGGTTCGAGACCCGGATAATATTAATTTTGGTTTTGTTATTTTTATATCCTTCCTCTATTCTAGATATCCAGGGAATATTAAGGGAATATTTCCATTTGATCCCCTCGATATTGAGGGAATATCCTCTCACTATCCCAATTTTATTCCCTTGTTATAGAGGGAATAATAATTTCGTTATTCCTTGCCCTTCTCTTGTAATCGAGGGAATATTCCAGGGATAATATATTTAAATCCCATCATTATTCCCTCGATATCATTTGGGGATATCCCCATATCGCAAAAACATCAACGCTGGGGATATCGAAAGAATAATCCCATGGAATTTCCCCGGAATATCCCGGGGATAATTTTTTATTACCTGGGTGGGTGTGACCAGGTCAAATGTCAAGGTCATTTATTTAAAAACAAACAAAAAATGAACACAGACGAAGGTATGCGCTCTACAACTTTACGAGTGCCCGTTCAAGTTGAATAATTATTTCCACTTCTTATCTATTTTATTTAAAAATTATTATTTTCTAACTCTCAGATAACTATCACAAGGGACTAACACTTGTGATGTTTTATGCACTCGTGAACGTTTGTATACAAAACAAACATTCAACTCCTACTAAATGAAATCAAAATTAACTATGGTTGATATAGAAAGAAAATCAAAGCATTTACTGGGCTTATATTACTTTATTCAGTATCACAAAAATAAACACTATATAAATAGTAACGCAATTATTATTGACATTATTGCAATCTAAAATAATACTCGTCACATAAACATTTGTAATATAAATGACAAATTTCGATAAAAGTCGAATGAAATTTGTTTTATGTTTTTTAAATAATTCTAAATTAAATTAAATTGCCTATTAAGAATCATGCAGATAAACACTACAACAATGATGTAAAATCATCTGAATGTTTTACTACTTTTAATTAATAGAACAAAGTATAACACATTCCACTACACAATACTACATACGTGAGGTCACATAACCAATTAAATACTGTGTTCAGTACGTAAATTAAATGAGTAATAATTAGGTACAAGCTGTGACTTACTTAATACATATATTATACAGTATATAATACATATATTATACGGGATACAATACATATATTATACGGTATATAATACATATATTATACAGTATATAATACAAATATTATACGGGATACAATACATATATTATACAGTATCTAATACATATATTATACAGTATATAATACATATATTATACAGTATTTAATACATATATTATACAGTATTTAATACATATATTATACAGTATATAATACATATATTATACGGTATATAATACATATATTATACAGTATATAATACATATATTATACAGTATTTGATACATATATTATACAGTATATAATACATATATTATACAGTATATAATACATATATTATACAGTATTTAATACATATATTATACGGGTTATAATACATATATTATACAGTATTTAATACATATATTATACGGTATATAATACATATATTATACAGTATTTAATACATATATTATACAGTATATAATACATATATTATACAGTATATAATACATAATATGTACAGTACATAATACATATATTATACAGTATATAATACATATATTATACAGTACATAATACATATATTATACAGTATATAATACATATATTATACAGTACATAATACATATATTATACAGTATATAATACATATATTATACAGTATTTAATACATATATTATACGGTATATAATACATATATTATACGGTATATAATACATATATTATACGGTATATAATACATATATTATACAGTATATAATACATATATTATACAGTACGTATATAATATATATATTATACAGTATATAATACATATATTATGCTGTATATAAAACATAATATTATACATAATAATATACATAATAATATACATTATACAATACATTATATTATGCATGATGTTATGCATTATATTATGCATTATTTTATTCATTATATTATATAGTTAATACTTGGAATGATAGGTACAGTCAGAAGAAGTGTACATGTGCCGATAGAAATCAGGTACATTTTTCTTTGACTGTACGTGAAACCTATTTCTCAGTAATATTAGTAACGTAATAACTCCTTCTCTTTTAATCTACCACCACTGATAGTCTACTACCAGCTATCACCTTAAAAGTACCATTGTTACGCTATAAGTACCACTATTACCCTATAAGTACCACTATTACCCTATAAGTACCACTATTACCCTATAAGTACCACTATTACCCTATAAGTACCACTATTACCCTATGTGTACCATTGTTACCCTATAAATATAACATTGTTACCCTAAAAGTACCACTATTACCCTATAAATATAACATTGTTACCCTAAAAGTACCACTATTACCCTATAAGTACCACTATTACCCTATAAGTACCACTATTACCCTATAAGTACCACTATTACCCTATAAGTACCACTATTACCCTATAAGTACCACTATTACCCTATAAGTACCACTATTACCCTATAAGTACCACTATTACCCTATAAGTACCACTATTACCCTATGTGTACCATTGTTACCCTATAAATATAACATTGTTACCCTAAAAGTACCACTATTACCCTATAAGTATCATTGTTACCCTATAAGTACCACTATTACCCTATAAGTAACACTATTACCCTATAAGTACCACTATTACCCTATAAGTACCACTATTACCCTATAAGTACCACTATTACCCTATAAGTACCACTATTACCCTATAAGTACCACTATTACCCTATAAGTACCACTATTACCCTATAAGTACCACTATTACCCTATATGTACCACTATTACCCTATAAGTACCACTATTACCCTATAAGTACCACTATTACCCTATAAGTACCACTATTACCCTATAAGTACCACTATTACCCTATAAGTACCACTATTACCCTATAAGTACCACTATTACCCTATAAGTACCACTATTACCCTATAAGTACCACTATTACCCCAGTTTCTCACCCTAAATTGCACAATAACTCAATTCCGCTGTGACAATGTAATTACTTTCTATTTTCTGTTAGTTGTTATGATGCACAGTTTTACCAGCAGGGAGAAATTAACCACATGAGACCTGAGTCCCAGTCACAAATTACTGTCGGCACATTGTCTGTTATTGTCAATAAAATATTGATGCTATTTCATCTTGTGATATAACTACAGGCAGTGGCGTGGTGATTTTTAATCTGGAATGTCCGACGAAGAACTATAGTCTGCAAGTGATTTTTATTTATGATAAATTATTTTTATGGATGATCTTTTTATTATCGATTATAATCACTGTTAGAAAACAGACTATCGGTGATGATTATTTTCACTTATGTTTTTCTATGGCAACATAAGATTGGACTGTAAAACTGCTATAGCTACATAACTATTTCATAGCATATAAAATAGGTTACAAGCAATATATATGTATAGTAATAAAATAAAATTGACCGTATTGTGGTTATGGCGACATTTGGCAACCTTGACTTTAATGAGTATATATAATATATATATGACTATATATATTATAAATGTGTATATGACTATATATTATAAATATAAATGTATAGCATTGAGTGTATAAATGTATAGATAATTAATAATGCTATAACAAAAACATTGTACTCATAACATAGAGGGGGAACGGTACAGTACTCGGAAAGTGGGTGCTACAAAAGGTCATGATTGGCAAATAAGAATATTTTAAAATCTAACAAAAATAAATTATTAGTTGATTATTATCTTATAATATATTAATTTTACGTAAAGACAGTGAGATATTTTTATGCAATTTACGATATTTCAATTAAATACATCAAAATGATATTTGTTCGTGAGGAGAAAATAGGACTTCTAGAAATCAAATTTCTTTTTTGCAAATTATTTGCTATCAATTGTAAATCAGTTTTTGCTATTTAACTCTTTTCTTTTTCTGAAATAAACAAACAAAATCAACTAACTATGATGTGTACGGGAGGAAAATAATAATACGCTGAAATTCTTTCAATATACTCACATTGGTAAAAAGATTTATACCTAAACATCTTTGTTCTGGTGCAATATCAAATGTTAGCTGCCACTGCACTGTATCGACGGCACTTCCAACCTACTGCCACTGAGGCATATTGTATACTGAACAAAGTTAAAAGTTACAACCTATCAACCGCTATAAACCTTACTAACAGTTCTAGGAGAAAAAGTTAAAACAGTACGAATACGAAAAATTGCATCATTTACGTAAACTAACTAGTTAGCTACTACTATGTTGAATCCGAGGTAGGAAGCGCTAATTTGAAAAGCGGCAAATTGTAGCGGCAGCGCTACAGCGTTATTTTTCAAAAATAAATCAAATTATATTTCATGTTGCAAAATTGAAATCTATTTCAATTACGGCCACGCGCAGTGAAGAAATTAATTGCTGATCATCTGAAGAAGATTACTCGCAAATACAAAGTAACTACTAGACAAAACCTGTCCTTGATCAAGACAGAACGCATCGAAAACCAGTGACGCAGTTTTTTAAGTGTGTCGGTGTGGAAAACTTCTCAAAATCAAAAGCCAACCACTCTTGAATACTGAAAGTAATCGCCTCTCATGTTTCACCTGTTACCATGACTCTTTCGAAGGATACCCATAAGGTTACTATGGGTGGCCCTGACGGTTGGGCTAAAGCTTGGCTCCTTCATGCTTCACCACATCGCCAACAAATTTGACGTCAACATGGAAGTGGAGGTGTGATAATTTGGGCTGGTGTCATTGGAAATGAACTGGTTGGATCTTCCAAGATTCTAGAGGGAGTAAAAATAAATTATGCTAATTATATTAACTTTTTGAAGGATGGATTTGTTCATTGGCTGGAAAAGAAACCTGCTGCGTTAAAAAAAATTATTTCTAAGAGTGACAACCCTCCTTCTCACTCTACTAAGGCAACTGTGAATTTCCTGAGGAATAATAAGTTCGTCAATGACAAGTTGATGGTATGGCCCAGTCTCTCTCTAGATTTAAACCCAATTGAAAACTTTAGTCCATCCTGAAGCAAAATGTGTATGTGGGAAGACGTCAGTTCTCGTCGAAAGATGAGCTCTAGCTGGGCTCTTGTAAGACGATAACGTTTGATACAATTCAGAAATGGACAGATTTGATGGGTTAGCGTCTATTAAAAATGGTGGAAAAGAGGGGAAATCAAACCGGCTATATTAACTTTAAATTAGCAGTTAAGCTAACAATGAACACTATTGCTAAATAAATTAAATTACAATTATTTAAAACAATTATTTATGCATTTTTAGTTTGATGTGTAACTTGTATTATAATGATTGTAACATCCGATATAATATTTGAATTATTTCCATTTTTTGAAGTTACTTGCAAAGTAGATGAACATTTTATCAAATTTCCACCTGGACAAACTATTAAGTTAAACTAATTTTATCGCAAAAAAGCGTAAAACCTTGTGCTAGTTGATCGAATTAGTCGCTATGTTTTAACATCAAATATTGTGTAGCAATATTTTACAATCAGTTGGTCGTACTGTGAATCATTGTTTGAATATCTATCAATCAGTTGGTCGCACTGCACGGATTTGCCTCAATTAATATCATGCACAACTGATAAGTTAATTATCGCACTTGTTTAGACTTGTATCTAAATACCTCGGAAACTTTAGCATATTTGATCTTGAAAGAAGCGGCAGCGCAGTAGCGCAAGAAATCCTCTTGAGCTTCTAAAAAAATGTAACGGCGCTCTCGCTACATGAAAGAGAAGCGCCTCTTGTAGCGCGCGCTACAAGTAGCGGCGCTGTGCCCATCTCTGGCTATTATGACATCATCACTGCTGAGCCAATGGGAGGTGATAGCTGCATGGAGAATGGGGGTCAATGGAGGGTTTATATTATGACATCATCACTGCTGAGCCAATGGGAGGTGATAGCTGTAGAATATATTATACAGGGTGACCCACAAAAGAGTGTACCAACTTCAAATTCGTATATTTCAACAACTACTGAAGGTGCAGTTCTCTTCCAAGTATCATTTTGTTTTTTTAACCCTTCTTCATCCACAGTTAAATTCTCATAAATTTTTCATTTATTTTTGTGACTTAACAACGACTTAATTGATGGGTGGTGCAAATGGTCAGGAAACTGTCAATGAAGTAAGTTCAAACATTAAAAATATATATCTTTATTAGACAAATCCCTATTAATAAAAACAGATTTATTTCAAGGTTTTAAAACGTTTAAATAACTAGTCCTTTTTTAAAATATTGACAATCTGGAGAAAGTGTTTAGGTACAAAAATGGAGGAACAAATTGAAATTCCAACAAGGGTCGTTCAGGTCGAAACAGAACGGTACGATCTGAAGACAAAATCAATTTTGTTCAGCAAATTCAAACTTGTGCCTTCTTTTTTGTACTTAAAAACTTTTCTCCAGATTTTCATCATTTTATAAAAGGAATAGTCATATGAATATTCTTAAAACCTAGAAATAAATTTGTTTTTATTAGTAGGGTGTCTAATAAAGATATTTTTAATGTTTGAACCTACTTCATTGTCCGTTTTCTGACCATTTGCACCACCCATCAGTTAAGTCGTTGTTATATTCACAAAATGATTAAAACTTTATAAAAATTTAACTATTGATGGAGAAGAGTTCAACGAACAAAATGATACTTGAAAGAAAACTGTACCTTCGATAGTTGTTGAAATATGCGAATTTAAAGTTAGGTATTTTTATGCGGGTCACCCTGTATATGAGGAACACGTCGTAGTACACGAACGCGGATTGTAGTCTTGAAGTGAGTGTTACCAGAGGTCATGATAGGTCAGTGAGAAATTTTTAAAGGTCAGATTGGTTCATAGCCTGTGCTTACACCCACTTTCCGAGTACTGTGACGCTTCTTACGTCTGACATTGTGACATTCATAGCTTGACCTTCTTAGCATCGGAGATAAAGAAAGCCTTTATCAGAGTAAAGTCATTATAAGATAACCTAATTATAAAGAACTAGCTAGGAAATCAATATGCCTAGCAATATTATAACTGTATATCAAAGCCAAGGTTTTCATAAATTAGAATAAATAAATAGGAATTATATTCTACAGAATATGAATGGTGTTTTTAGAAAAAACCTTCTAGGTAGATGTTACATCATCTCACCGCACATTCACCATGAAGTACCTACTATAATTGTCTAATTGTCTACTTTTCTACTTCTACATTCATTGTAGTGTGAGTACGAAATGCCACTGTATTGTGCAATTACGTACCTTTTCTCTGTATCCTGTTAGCACTGTTCTAGCTGATGAATTGTGTGAACTAGGCATGTAAGGTGAAGGGAGAGTCTAAACACTAATACGTTAATATAATTAGTGCAATTTAATCTTAGTGTATAAAATTAGATACATAGAGAAAATTTATTTTACTGTACCAGAAACATATTATGATTGAAGTAGAGAGGAATTTACCGCATGCTCTCACATTATTTATTCTGGTGTGAAATCAGTTTTTAATCTTAAAACTAGGTAGTCAAAATTGAGACCTTATGATCAATGATTTTATTTCAATGAATTAATAGGAGTATCTTGATGTAAAACTATTTTCCTTATTGTTGTAAATATAGTGCACAGTGACAGATCGAAAAGTTTCTTTAATTTATTTCGTACCCACAAGTTATCCATATGAATTAATGGAATATTATAATTCCTTCTCCACCAACAACATTATAAATATATCAGTCCTATTAATTAGTCCTTTTTTCACTACTGTTGTTTATTTTTTGCCAAAGTATTTTTTTCAGTGAACAAATAAAGCACAGACTGTTTCTCCAGTACCTAGCTTGGTGGTTGATAAAAATAGAGTCCAATGAGTAAATATTATCAGACAGAGTGCAGATGCACCGACATGCACCTACTTCAAGTACTTGTTTCTAAGCTATGCAGTAATCAGTAGGGTTGTGACAATATGCTTTTAAAATCATGGAAGAATATGTTAGACGAAATGAAATGGTATCGAGAACCATTCAATACTCTTTAATTCTCTCCGTCTATAATACTATTTTTGATTTTAAAAGCATATTGTCATAACCCTAATTCCACATTGTAAACTTTAATTACGTCTTAATAATATAGGTTTTCTGTTATTAATTTTCTGTTATTAATGCGGTCAAACTTTATTTGATATATAATTTCTAATATATTGTTTATCTATGGGCGGTAATACCACAGGCAGAATAAATGACTATCTAACAGTTGGTAGGTTATCTCTCTAGGTACACACTACCTGGGAAGTAACAGCTGAAAGAATAGTTCATATAAATATGTCCTCAGACTAAACATCATTCATAACAATACACAAAATGACAGCTTACGTAGGTAAAATCTCACTCCTGTTGGTAGGTTTGTTCTGTGTCTATGTTGCAGCTTTGGAAGGCTACTCCGACTGCGGTGAGTGCTGGATAACATTAACAAGAAACAATTACAAGGATAAATTGAAGAAAATACCTTTAAAATATCTATTTCGTCCTCAAACTATATCCATAGTCAAAATGAAATGCTTTGGCCCAAATATCAATTTCACAACTTTTAAATCACAATATATTTCAATCGGAATTGTTCAAAAATCAGATTGGTTCACGATCTATGTTTGCGAAAAAGAAAAGGTAGATAAAATATCTCATTTGTTTTCAGGTTCAACCGGCACTATCTTGGCCGTGTCTGTGACGGACTGTGATAAACCACCGTGTGTCGTCTACAAACCAGATAACTACAGCATTGGAATAACCTTTATTGCATGTAAAGTATTATTAGCTATTAAAGTATTTAACTAACTGTTTGAACGCCATAGGAAAGAGTCCTTAAAGGGATAGTAAAGTCAAAATCAAACAATCGCCAAATTGGTATTTATTCGATTTAGAATATTCATTTATGTAATATTTGAATGGTCGTCTATTTTTAAAATATTCATATGAAAAGTATATAATAAAATTAGCGACACCTAGCGGAAACACTTGCACTCATTAGTATGTACGTGAGTATCTTTGTTGTTTTTATATTAATCTATGTATGCAGTAATCAACCTTTGTTTGTGTCAAAATGGTGAAAATATATGTGAATTGGTGGACAAGAAGGCATAGTATTAAAAAATAAAGCCATCCCTTCACTAGAGCTAGAATCTTGGTATAAACTTATCTCGGTTGTTTGTTTACAAGATGGCGCCACTGATTGTGGCGCCATCTACCGTTAGCATTTGCTAAGAAACTAATTATATATGAAATGATATATCTCCATTATTAGATTTTATTGAACATTGCAATTTCACACGATATACTTTATTCTTATTAAGTAATCATTTGAAAAAATTTGAAAATTATTAAAACAAAGAATGGCTGTACAGCCCTTAAACTAACAACTGCATACTGGGTGGCCCAAAAGTAGGTTCAGGTTATTGATTCGAAAATGCTACAACAAAAAAGCGGGAAATTAGTTATATCTGTCAAAAAACATAAACTATTTTAACTCTCAGATGATAAATGTCCTTCAACATTCTTCAAATCTCTCTTTCAACATTCTTCCAGTTAAATAACTTTAACCCTACTTTTTGGCTACCCTGTTTAAAGAAATAGATAAATGTTCAACAATATATATTTCCTACTCCTAGCCTGCAACTCCACAAGACTTGACACAAAGATCTCAGCTTTCGTAGGAGGGATTTCAGTCCCATGGCCCGCACCAAGCGCATGCGGTCTCATGGGCGAAAAGACTTGCCCAATTGTAGCTGGTGAAACATACGACTTCAACATGACTATGCAAGTCAAACCAG
This sequence comes from Caprella mutica, assembly GCA_947561585.1. NCBI lineage: Eukaryota > Metazoa > Arthropoda > Malacostraca > Amphipoda > Caprellidae > Caprella > Caprella mutica. The sequence goes on from CANNZV010000774.1 coordinate 62,489, forward strand.
ACTATCCTGATGTAAGTAAACAAACTAATGAAAGGACAAGTAAAGGTTCTATCTAAAATTTAGACATTTTAATTTAACACCGGGTAAAGGATCTATCTACACTCAGACCCTTTACTCTATATTAATTACGCTTACTAAAACTACAATTCTCCGCTTGAAAAACTTTACCCTTAATTTCTCCATCTTCTGAAAATAAATACCAGCTACAATAAAAATGATTCGAATCAGTATATCGAAATTACATTTAATGACATTCTTTCTCCCGCAGATCGACACAATAGTCAAAACAGCTCTCAGAGGAGACGAAGGGGTAGTGCAAGCTTGTGTTGAATTTCCACTCGTAGTACGATAGCTTTTCCAATTACTATAAATCCAAAATTTTAGCCTTTACAACATTTTATGAAGTACGGAATATTAATTATAAGCAGTTATAATAATATGTGTAATTAGGTTGAATAACATAAAGAACATAAATTGCCAACAAAGAAAAGAATTGATGTACTGTTTTTAAATTAATTCCTTGATCAAAAATGTCAATTTGCTATTGTAGCAGATTGTGACAATTACCATTAATACAACATGAGCATTTTATTATCCATTTTCATAACTTTTTGAGCCTTCTACTTAATTTAGAAAGATCTGCTTCGTCTTAACTGCATCATGTGTCTCATCTGAACCTGACTCATTCCCTTAAGCTGCTCCGGAGTCAGAGGTGAAGAATGGTTCAACAGCCACTGGAAGAGAATTCTCAACACTTCTGATGAACATTTTGCAGGATTTTGTAGACTTAACAGCGATTTTCCAGAGTCAGGGTCTTCGGTTTCTGGATCCGCGCCTTTTAGTAGTAGAGTGGACACAAGATTGGTGTGATTCTGGTGGCACGCAAGAACAAGCAGACGATTCTTTCGCTCTGAAGAATAATTGGCCAGAGCATTTGCTTCGCACAATTTGATGGCTAAGCTTGGAGAGCAGTTACTTAAGGCTGCCTCGACGAGAGAATAGTCATCCTGTACCCTAGCATTGCTGTCAATTAAAGCATTTGCTGCATTCTGAGCGCCACATCTAACAGCTAGACTTAGCGGAGTAAGATCTCCCTGAAATGGAAAGCATTATGGATGATGTTAGGTAGCAAGGAAATAATAGTAATCGCGAAAAAAAGAGAACAGCTATGAAAACATGTCAAAGATTGAAATTACAGTTTGATATGAATTAAAATAACGAATACAAATACTATTGTTTCAACTAAAAATCTGTTTAAGCTCGAATAACACTATCTTTATTTATTTTAATGCAAGTTAACGCTTCGTCCTTTCTTGAAGATTAGACCAATAATCACAAGATAAATTAAGGACAAAAAGAACAAATATAAGTTATATTAACTTCATATGAACTAAAATAATATTAGAATAAATTATTGAAAAAAAAGAGTAGAGATAAGGGAACTGACGTATATACATGACTATAGTGATAATTAACGCAAAATAAAAGAATAGAAAAAAAATAAAGTTTTGTAAAATATTCAGTTTATTTATTCAATTTTTTCATGTTCTGAACGTATCAAAGGCATATGCCTATTTAGTAAATAGAAACAAATGTAATAAAAATTATTTACCTTCAGAATCAATGGACAGAATGAAATATCGAACATGTAACCCCAGTTTAGGATCTTACAGTTGTTGTTTTTTTTTTTTTTTTTTTTAAGACAATATTTTCCCATCAAAAACAAGAAGGATAAAATTAATTACAGTTAATTACATTGATGAATTAAACAAAGACACTTAATTCCTATGCTAAATTTGGAGGATATTTAGAGAGATTGAGGTTAAAAAGGACATTTAAAACGTCGAAAGTTTCAATATTTTTAAGACGATCAATAAAGCATGACTACACTAATAAACCTATTCATTGCTAGACGTTTAACCTTTTATAATCACACCTATAGACAAATTAAAAACTTCAATAGTTTTCTTGAGACAATTAATGAATACCTCCTGAAAAAAGTATACAATTACCCATTAAAAGTAAACCTCAATCTACTGTCCGGTATAATAAAGTGTTCAACCATGTGAAGGAAATCAGATTAAAATGAATCCATTGCTTCCAAATACGTTATTTGAATATTCTATAAAAAAATGATAAATAACATTCCTCACCTCTCCCATGGCGTCTACTTGAGCTCCAAGCCTAACTAGTAGGGAGACAGCTTGTGGTTGGTCGAAAGCTGCCGCGTAATGGAGAGCGGTGGTGCCTCTGGTCCTCGGGCTAGCCTTGTTCAAATCCACTCCCCCCTGTCCCAACCTTGATATAGCTCTGCAATCGCCATTGGCTGCCAATCTGTGCAGTAGGGGCAAGCTTCCGAGAGTTTTCCTCAAGCGAAGTAACAGAGGACCCAAATCACAGTGCAACCTATTGATGACCAGGAATAATATTATACAAATACCGTAGTTAAGAATAATTCTTTGATAAGTGACACAATAGTGGCATAATTAATTATAGTTTTACTCAAATCAGTATACAATACCGTTTGTGTGATCAATTTTTGAAGATGACATCAGGAAGATGATGGCCGCATCTTAAAGTCTTCCAAATTTTGTAGCCAACAGTTGAAAACTTTTTCCTCCAGATGTCCCCCAGGGAAAAAGAATCAAATGTTCAAATCCGGTGAGTGTGGGGGCCACTCAACATCATCCCCCCATCTCTCGGAGCGTTGATGTAGATCTAGCCCGCGCTCACCGGTTTTGAGCATTTGAGTTTTCAATAGTTGGTCACAAAATATGGAAGAATTGAAGATGCGGATTCGGGAGGATATCGCTGCAATTCATAATGCGATGTGCCGAAGAGCAACAGAAAACTTTAGGCGTCTTCTTCACCAGTGCATCGATACAGGTGGCCACCATCTTCCTGATGTCATCTTCAAAAAGCAATCACACAAACGGCATTGTATACTGATTTGAAAAATACAATAAATAATTATGTAAGTATTATTTTACTTTCTTATTATACATATTACATATAAACTTATACATTTATTATACTTACTTATTATGCATGTAGTCATATTGTAATGTATATTATTATACAGCTTATTATACATGTATTATTATATTATGATGTATAATTGTATTTAAAGCTGGTAATGTTCCACTGTACGCACCTCTTTTCGATATTCATTTCTTCTTCTTGAAACTTAGTGATTCTCTTGATAAACAATTCGAATTTTTTTAACCTGTAGGTAAAAATAAATGACATTTCTGACCTGTATTGTTTCGTAAAGTTGTATCTTGAATACAAGATAAATGAATTGTACCTACCAAAAGTAAGATGTTTATAATTTTCATACAGAAAAAAAGATATCTCAACCCTGAGCATTAACATTAATAATTCAGACATCGAATTAGGTAAGGATATTAAGTATAAATTAGAAAAAGAAAAGAAATGGAATAATTAACACTCATCACTTAATAAATTTAAAACTATAGGCTCAAAAAATAATTCAAGACTATATGTAATTTTTATCTTTATTTGTTTATAATTGGTCTCTTTTTTAATTCATTTTTGTTAGGTTTCCTTTATTTTAATGTCTGGTTCTTTGCAAGAAATGCAAAATAATAATATATCCCATTTTTCGCAACAATAATAATAACCACCATCCATCGCCATTTTTTTTAGTTAGGTAGGTATGATTTATTATATATTAAATATTGGAGTAATCTTTTCTATATATTATATTTTTTTCATGAAATCATTTACAGTACCTATATATAAAACTCAAACATATTCTGCAGCGTTATATTAATTGTAACGAGCTAAAAAATAAAGCAAGTAATTCACAATATCATTTTACAGATCACACAGTCTTATGAATAGAGAGGTGCCAATTAGCCATTTAGGATATATAGTTGTCAATGGATACTGCCACGTGTTAATTAAGATGTGCCTAATGCTGAATAAACTGGAATAATATCCCTATATATATTTTTCTTTTTGTCATTTTGATTCATTTTTAATCCTTCAAATCATTATATTTTCTCATATTTCGCATCAAAATATTTAAAGTTTATTGAAGTTACCCATTTAAATTTTCTATAAATATATCCACAGAAAACTAGAAGGGGTAACTACACAAAACATTACACGATTTTCATTGCATCACAGTAAAGAGAATTAGGTAATTTTCTTAATGGAAGACAGTTAAATAATGTTGACAGCTTTTATAAATTGTTGAAGCAAGTGAGCTGAGAAGTTAAAACAGCTACCTACATCAATAACTAATAACTAAAGTCATTTAATCAAGTCATTCTGTGATACATAGCATTAATTAATTTTTGAATGATTTATCTCAAATACAATGAAACTCCTCTAACTAGTTCACTATAGAGAGTTTACTCCACTATAGAGGATTTAAGAGATGACTTGAAATTTCTTCCACTGTCCTTTTCATGGTAGACTATACAATTTTTTTTTTTTTTCAAATAAAATTCAATATACAGGATAATTCATTTCCTATAACTCTAAAAAAAGGATGGTTCACTACACATGACTTCATTATAGAGGAGTTGCACTGGTAGAACTCCTCTTTCATGAAATACAACAAATTTACTATATAGATATGCATAGAAAACCAATGCCAATTTTTGGCAGACTAGCCTAAATATTTCACTATATAGTTGTTTTAGTTCGTATTTAGGGGTCTGCTGTTCATGATAATTCACTATACAGGAGTTCATTATAGAAGAGTTTTCGTAATTTATCAAAACATGAACGATGCATCATGTTTTAATTGATGGAAGATTCCACCGGCGTTGAATGCCAGATGTGGAAAATTCCACCATGGAAGATTCCACCATTTTGTCCACCACCAACCCTATGTTAAATTTAGTTGTAACACATTAAATTTCAACTTTATTTTGTAATACTTTCAATAGAGATTATTAAACAGTTTCAGAAAGTTTCAGCTTTCTAATTTTTCTATCTCTTATTAAAATATATCGGTAATAATAAACAAACCTTCAATTGTCGCTGAATTAAATTGAAATAAATATTGGTACATTTAAAACCAAGACGATAGATAATATACATAAAATAAAATTTATGTTACTAGATTATATACCTTATTAAATTTTCAACATATATGTTTAAAGGAGTGCACGGACATTTCGTCCACGGACAATTCGTCCACGGACATTTCGTCCACAGACATTTCGTCTACGGACATTTCATCCAACGGACATTTCGTCCACGGACAATTCGTCCTCGAATTGCTTTATTTTGTATTATAAAGCAATTCGTGGACGAATTGTCCGTGGATGAAATTTCCGTTGGACAAAATGTCCGTGGAAGAATTGTCCGTGGACGAAATGTCCGATGACGAGATGTCCTAGACCCGTTTAAAGGAGAATCAAACGAGATCTAAATTGTTGTTCAATGGGGCAGCGGAACTTTATTATTGAATTTACACGATTTAAATTTTATTATAAATTAAATTTATTCATATTTAAAAGATCGTTTGATCTGTCTATTATTTCGTATGTTCGCCTTAGCTTATCTCGTAGGCCTTGACTTAACATAACATAGTCGTATGATTTCTTACATTTTTAGCCAATGAAACGTTGTTCGGTTACCACCTAAATCACATTTTTCTTTAAATCAGTTTTTATTTAATGTTATACCTTCTGTAAATGAAATCCAGTATTATGAGGTGGAACTTTCCGTGGTGGAATTTTCCGAGGGAGAATTTACCTAGAACCTTAAATTGTATTGGTATCGGTTGCCAATACGGGTAACTATGCACTCTACAAGCAGTCAAGCATAAAACTAATTCATAATTGACCAACATTTTATTACAATTTTTAAAAACAATCCATATGAGTAATCAATATATTAATTATTGTGCATAATTTGATATTTTAAATTATAGTAAGACTCATTTGGAGTATAATTTCGAATTGATTGTCTCGTCGATTGTCTCGTCATTTCAATTCACAAAAAGATATCAATTGAATAAGTAAATGATCTATACCTACATCCAAAGTGACCCAATTCTTGTCAAGTTCTTGGGTATAATATATTTTAAATAAAAGAATAAATTTATAAACAAATTTAATAATATACATATCTGTATATGATTAATTTATTTAAATCATTATTAGCTCAGCTATATGTGATGGTAATGTCATTCTTCTCTTACAGACTTACAATGTCAAGATACTTAAAAAAGTCTGCAGAGTTCAGCTCTTCTACTTTCCGCAATATATGTCTGATGATTTAAATATAACTGTTTATCACTAAAATCTGTTCGTATCCATATACCTTTTTTTCGGTTAAAGTATTTTTTTTTCTTCTTTTGAGTTCCGTAAGAATGAAATTATCCGCCATATATAATAGATAACTGTTAAATATTTAATAGTATTGGGGAAATCGTGATTCCCATGTTGGGTGACCGGTCCATTCGCCGAAAACACATTCGTCGAAAACACTTTCGCCGAAAACACTTTCACCGAAAACACATTCGCCGCACGACACATTCGCCGAACAACACTTTCGCCGAATTTTTTTGATTATTTAAAAAGGTAAACAAATTTATCTCATATGTTCAGATGAAATTACATACAAGTGTATAAATTACTTTACAAAATTCTACATAATTATTGATTAAACTTTATGAAATTTACGTTAACTTAATTTATTAACTCATATAATGTTATTGATGCATTATCTGTGTCAGTTTATTAACTCTATGTTAATCCTATTTTCTGTGTACAATTAGCAGTTACAAAAGAAAGAAGATTTTTTTGTGTTAGTCTCACTTTACTTTAATCCTTCTATTTACATTGTAGAATCAGTCTACTACTGTGAGTCGCTCGTGAAGCTTTCACTATACAGGGTGACCCACAAAAAGTTTATACCCAACAATAATTTATATATTTCAACAACTAGTGAAGGTACAGTTAAAACAGATTTATTTTTAGGTTTTAAGAATATTATATAACTATTCTTTTTATAAAATATTGACAATATGGAGAAATGTATTTGAGTACAAAAGGGAAGTCAAAATCAATTTTGTTCAGCAACTCCTTTTATTAATAGAAAATTTATGTCAGAATAAATGGATTAAATATTCATTATTTAATATATACTACTTTATTTATTTAGAAACTTTTATAATAGGAATAAGAACAAGCATTATATGGAATCAAAAACAGACAATTAATTAAATGGGTTTGTTAGCTGGTTCTAAGTAAACTGAAAAATATATTAGGTTCATAAAAATGTATTACTTATTCTTGGTAGGAATATTTTGTAATAAAAAGAATATAATTTCCATATTAGGAATGTGTTATATTTCAAATATGCTTCTTAAGACAATATTTTTATGCTAACAGCATATTCTCACAACCCTAATCTTTATCAACAGTTGAATATATTTTGTTCTCTTGAAAAATTGTTAATCATACAAATCGTTAATATCTTAAGAATATCTAATTACAATTAAATATCATATTGACATGATTTAAATTTCAAAAAGAGGTTTGGACTAACTCACAAGAATTAGCCCAAACCCTGAAATTGTTCTGCTAAACCCACAACCCTTCGTTGAAACCTGAAAAGTTAGTCTGAAATTATAATCATTCTGTGAAACCGGCCGCTGACATAAGTATAACTAGTAGAAAAATGTTAGCCATTTTATGCCAGACTACGTAAAAAAATTTTTTTTTTTAAATTGAATATAATTCCATCTAAAAAGTAAACTTCATTTCTCAAGACTGTTGAATCCAGGATGGTTCATTATATAAAGGCAGGCCCCGCTTTAATTACCAAATCACAACTCAGTTTAATAGCCAAACGGTAATTAAAGCGAGGAAAAGTAACAAGAAATATTAAATTGTCACTCCTTGATTATCAATCTCATTTTCTATGAGTTATAATGAAAGAAAATTGCTTATTATTAAGCATATTAATAAACAGAGTTTCAGTGTTTGTGATGAAAGTTTAAATTTGTTTATTTATTTATTAAAAGTTTTAATATCCAACCATAGCTTAACTCTCACTCAGTATAGGTGAGTAATTAATAGATACTTAGATTTCTATAATTATATAATTATTGTGTTACATTGAACAAACAGCAGTTTCATGCTCTGTGAAATATTTTTGGTATAGTAGGATAATTAAATGATATATATTTTGTAGAAATATTTACGTGTTCGAAAATATGGAACAGTGCAATAACACGGAACTTACCCTAAAATGTGACATGCTGAATTTCTGAACCAAAGTTTTTTTTTTAGTTACAGTGAAATAATCCTGAGAAATTGTCTCAGTTTTCTATGTCAACAAATGGTACTTATTTCGAGACATGTCTCGAAATAAGTACCATTTTTTTCAAAGCGCGGTGTAGCTAAAGCGAGGCCTGTTTGTACAGGACTTCATATATAGAGGAGTTGTATTGGTAGAGCATTGTAATGAACTAAAACTATGTCACTATTTAGGGCTTTAGTATGTTTTTTAGCAGATTCTTGTGAAATCGGAATATTTCAGATCTCTTGATAATGTCTGACTTGAATATATTAAATTGGTTAGCTCAAAATTTTAAACAATTTTTTCTTCGAAGTCTAAAAATCCGAATAATAAATAAAGTTTTGTCCCTTCGGTCTGCCCAACTATATTCGAATAATAAATAGAGGTTGTAAGAATAAAAACATACCGTTTCATTTTATTATATTTAATTAAGTGTAACCTAAATCAAAGTATTCATCATTCTTTTTTTCATCCGTGGCTGGAATGCATTAGTTCAGTTGAACCATGGCAGCGAGAGCACCAGTGAAAGCAGCGTTGTAGTCACAAGCAACTTCGTTCTTCACGTAATCAGTTCTGTCGTCCACATAGTAGTCATTCTGTAAGAGAGATTGAAGAAGATCCAGTAATGTTTAACCAAATCACTATTGTTTCACTCAATAATGTTTAGAAAGTTAAACTAGTTTGGATTTTCAAACTCACGGAATCGGGACCTCCAACCAGAGCTCCCCAAAGAGTTTGTGGGTTGGCGCTATCGGCAGACTGGGCGCTGTAGTCGCAAGTTGCAGGTGGGTCTGGGCAGGAGCTGGTACGAAAGAATTAGAATAATAAAGAAACTTTAGAAGAATATTGCAGTATTCGATTACTCATGGCATTCGGAAAGCAGGCATATACATAAAAACCGATCTGATCTTCATTAGATAAAAACGTGTTCACCATCAATGATCTAAAAATGGTCTGTTACCTAGATCTGTGATGAGGACGCTCCGGGGGGTTATTACCGAAGCCAACGACGAAGGAGCGGCTATTGGGATTGGAACCGAGTGCGTAGTTAACCTGACCAGTTCCGAAGTCTCTGTTGGATGAAGCATCGATTCCGAGGTCTGCAGTCTGAGGAATGAAAAGGGTGGAAGGGATTAGGTCCTCTTCTCGATTTTGATGAGATATCTAACTTTTACAAATTTCCAATAACTAAATTCCACACAAATTATTTTATAGCAAGGAAAAACAATTCACAAAATAAAATCAAAATATGCACAAATATCATTTATGATGGATCATTTAATTATAGTTTTATTACTAAAGTCAATAGACAATTTAACAATTATAGATAAATTATCTAAATTTAAGGACTATTTAGTAATTTCTACGAAAAGTCACAATAATTAGCGTTAATGAATCAAAAATTCCAAAAAGAAAATGAAAATTCCAAAAATAAATAAATAAAAGAAATTCAAACCTGGAAAGCAATGAAGGCGACGTTCATGGCGTGTCTGAGGGAGCCCCACTGGTCAATGTACCTCATACCACCTGGTGTGAACTGTCCACTTCTGGTGTTGCTCATGAAGGTGGTGAGAGCACTGGTGTACTTGCTGTCACCGAACAGTTCCGAGAAGAGAACCTGATGGGGTGTTTTGAAGGTAAAGCTAGAAATTATAATAACTGTTGTAATAAAGTAATTAATTCCTTTCGAATCTTCTACTGGGAATTAACTTATAGTCTGCACATTATAGTAAATAATGTGAAATAATCTTGATAGATAATCATAATGGAATGAAATAGTATAAAACTTTATAACATAGATATTTGTCATTGCTTTTTATTTGTTTATGCTCATTTTCATTTGCTGACCATGCAACCAGCAAGTTTGTTGTCCCAATCGAATCTGTCAGATCCATCACCAATGCTGAATTCATCCCAGAATCCCTTGGCGTCAGTCTCGTACTCGGACTTTCCGGTGGCTTTGTACAGCCAGGCAGCGGCCCAAGTAAGTTCATCTCCGTATCCACTCCACGATCTGAATAAACAGCATTATTATTGGATAAATATTCACAGGCATTTGTTGAAGTAAAGTAGAGACATGAAGCATTTCAATTTTGAAGGAAGTTAAAAATTTAACTGGACTTTTTGCAATTTAATACCCCAACCTTTCACAATTCTGCACACAAACAAAGGATTTATAAACCTAAAATAGGATAATAAGTAAAAAAATTTAAACGGGTAGTAGATAATCTTTGTGAGGTTACCAAAGTATTTTAAACGCACCAAATCTTTTGTATTCACATATGTATAACCAACAAAAAATTATAGTTTTAAGCTTCTGCAATTACATTCAATAGATTTACAAGCTGATCAAATAAAAAAAACAGATATGAATGATATTCAATACTATTCGTTTAATTAATTATTCCAGAAATTTATGTATTTTAATGTTTTTTGAAGTTGAAGTCTATTCATGCAGCTGGAAAAATGAATCAATATTATATTTTGTTTCAATAAAATATTTAGACACTTTGTACTATCAGATGTTTCTCATATGATTGAAAAAAAACGTAATGTCCATATTTTAAAAATAATTCATACTAATCGTAATAGGTTTATAATGATTCCAGTTTTCGAATAACAAAATATATATTCTTCGTCTGGAATATGGGTGAAAAAAATTTGACAATTGGTCACAAAATTCAAAGTTGAGTCTTTGTTTTTCTTTTCTGTTCCTGATGATGGATATGAAAATTTTGCTATTCGAAATCTCGTATCCTCAAAAAACCTCCAACTTTGAGTAAATATTATTTTCTCTAAATAGTTACTAACTTGTAGAAGTTGGCAGCATCGGTAATAGACTCGTGGTAGACCTTTCTGTAGTTCTTGGCGAAGGAGTAAAGGTCTTCGGCATGAGCAACCAGAGAGCTGTCATCCTAGAGACAAGGGAAAAGGGTATCATTACTTGATTCAATTAGTTCATTATAGAATTATAATTAAAGTTAGAAATTATAGAAGATTATAATAAAAAAATTTTATGTTCTTGCATCAAACTCTACAGTTTTAATTCATCCGAAATATTCTTTATGGACACTAAAAATGAAATATACTGACCACATTCAACAGAAATAAAAACTTATATAAAATCGATTTCTTGCTTTTACGTATATTCTATTACCTGTAGCACTGACAGAGTTCAGTACTCATCATTGAGAGTATCTAAAAGTTAACTAATTCAACATCTATCTCCTTATTAGTAATTTAGACTCACCAGAGCAATGGAAGCGGCTGCCAAAGCTGCGGCGGTTTCTCCAGCGAGATCGGAACCTGTTCAGAAAAATAACTTGCATTGAAATGTTGGTAGGGGGCATCAATGTAAAGCTTATAGGCTTCGCAATCACAGAAAAAGTATACTATCCATTCTAAAAAGGCATGCTACTAGAAACATCATGTTCAAGTACCAGTTAATTAAGTCTGGTGATATACTGTAATGCAAATGGCAAGGTTGAGAATATGGATCATTTTAATTTATGATTTGTGGTTCTTTCGAAAACTCGGATAACTAAAAGGCTTTAGAAAATTGATAGGTACTTGAAGACATTTTGAAAACTTAAAATATTATGTCAGAAAACAAAATACTTTGGAATAAGAATGGCCGATTTCTCAACTTCAGGATATAAGAAAACTGTTAAAGATTATGAATAATTCACTTCGTCTACTATTATAAAAAGGGTAAATACAGATCTTAGAAAATTATTCTATGTAAGAATTTTAAATTTAATAATTACAGTTATATGAAATTAACCAATAGATCATTCATAGTACGATAAAAATGCATATATTTATGACAAATACTTTTTGTAAGAAGATTTAAAATTTATTCTAATAACTGTACTATAGATCTCCTCTACTTCCCAGGTAGCAATGTTTCTTGGGCCAATATTGGGACAATATTGGGACAACATTTGGACAATATTGGGACAACATTTGGACAACAATGGCCACAGAATCATTGCTACCTGTGTAGTGATTGAGTTAGAATGTTCCCCATATAGTGAACAAATTTTCTTTAGTCTACGATGAAAAGCAGTCTAAATCATCAGTTTTAGAGAACTAACAACTTACTGATAAATTAAATCAATTTTACCTGCAGCAGATGTGTCGATTTTCCATGATGGTCTGTACATGGTCATCTCTTCAGGGCGTCCCCAATAAGCGTGGTCACTGTTGCCATCACCAACCTATAAGTAAAAGATATCACTGTAATTAGCACTACAGGGCATTGTAGGTCAATCAGAATTTTCATTGTTTCATGACTTATCCTAACACCCACTTTCCGTGCACTGTGAGTGTCTGTACGAGAACTTATGACTCCATAATTATATATTGTATTTTTAATATGATTTTTCTAATATTTTAATCAAGGTAAATTTCCAATTTTAAATCATATAAAATATAATTTAATTTAACATTTTATTTTTTTTTAACTTAATAAGCATCCATCATAACTACAGGTATCATGGAAACCTATTAAAATAAAAGTTAAATCTTCTAGTTAAAATATTAAAATAATTGTTTTTCTTATATGATTTTAAATGCTAAACCGTTCAATAAGTCGTAACTCACTCTAATGAGACTAGCTAGGTGTGTTTTTTACCTGTCCGTAAAGAGTGTTGCTGCTGCTGTGAGCCTTCACGAAATAGTCTGTACCCCACTTAATGGCGGCCTTGGCGTAGTCAACCTGTCCTAAAAGTTAAAAAAAATTAAGTTAGAAAAATGCTTCTTTTTAAGACAGTGTATCTTGTACCTACATAGTTGTTTTTGATTTGATTTCATTAATAATCAAGAGAAGAATATAAAACAGGTGCAAGTCAAATAAGGCAAAGGTCTGTCAACTGTTGATAAGAAATAAATACTTTACTCATAATTGTAGTTTGAGTAAGTGTAATTAATGGAGAGTAAAGGGTCTGAGTGTAGATAAATCCTCTACCCGATAGGACTGAGGATAATTCTTAGAGTGTTAGATAGACTCTTTACCTTATTCCCTCTACAGTTCATTGCATACCTGCAGCTTCGTAGCCAGCTTTTTGAGAGATGAGAGCCCAGGCCAGCACTGTCACGGAGTAGGCCATTGGGAAACCGAACTTGACGTGATCCCCGGCTGAAAAAGTTAACAAAATGAGAAAAGTCTACATGTGATGACTACTTTGACAGTTTACTAATTTCACATTTCCAAAAGAAACTACACTATTTGTAGTATTTGTAGATATATTAAAATGAAACTTGGTTACATGAGGACAATTTTGTAATAAGATTTGAAAATAACTGAAAATTAGAAAACTGTGATTTGTGAAATTAGCATAATGCAGTGACACTTTTCTTTGATAATCAATTATAGAATTAAGGAATATTCCTAGAATTAGAATTTTCGTCACCGTACCATCGTAGTATCCTCCAGCAAGGTCCAGACCGTTATCAGAGCCATCATCAAGAGCGGAGTCGCCTCTCCAGTCAATCCTCATGTCGTCAGGGAGAGGGCCTGATCTTTGGGCCTCGTAGAACAGGATGCTCATGCATAGCGCCTGGTAGTTAGGAGAATGATCGATATAATTCTAAACACATTTCCTACGAGGGGATTCATAGCTTCCTATATTTCTTTTTAATATTAAATACTAGGAGTCTGAATTAATGGCAACAAAATAAGAAATACTAGATTTGTGCAATTGTATATTCATAAAGGAACCTAACGGGAGGTCACTTTACAGAAAATGTGTTATATAAAGTAATAGATACCTATGACCCTATTAAGCTAGCATTACTTACCTGTTTGTAGTCATATGGTGTTTGACCGGTAGATGCGCAGGGGTTGGTATCTGCGTAACTGCCTGGTAGAAACAAATTATAGTTCGTTAATAATATTTACTATCTATTTTCATATATTCATACTCATACCTTAATATCTCTAAACTGAAAATAATTATCATTGAAGATTTATAGTTTTGACTGTGTGAGGATATGAATACTATTCACCACATTAAATTATCGCCAACCTCTTTCTGTACAATTAAGTCTATATTTTTTGGTTACATTACTATATATGAATCTTACCTGCAATCAGCAGAGCGATGATAGGTAACACTACCTTCATCTCGAAGATTTATTGAATCTGAGTAGTTTTTCCACAGTGTATCTCTATTTAAATAATCTTTAGCAGACCAAGTGTTCAACTTCCCAAAGGAAAGTCTCCAACGACCCATTATCATTGTAACTAAGATATATCATGTTGTCCTTTCTTACTTGCGTCAAAATAAATAATTACTGATATTTATCCCCATGTAAGAAGATGACCCCCACCCCTTCTCCTCCTCCACCATGGTCATCAATGGGACACTGGGAACAGTGGGAGATGCCGAATAACTTATTTATTTGAGGCTAATTTTAACGCATTGCATTCAGCGGTTGGGGTGCAGTCAGCTCTGTGTAACAGCGAAAACGTGTTTTAGAGATGGGAAAACCAAATTTTTCGTACTTTGTTTCAATTGTAATAAATTTGTAAATTTAGTTTTTATACGACATTTTTATATAATATTAAGTAATATGTAATGGATTGCCTTCATATTTTGTGATTGAATCTAATCACAAAGTATCCGTAGCTGGCCTGTGAACTCTTGTTCTTGGTCTGGTACAGAAATCATAATCTAACTGATCCATTCGTCTGAAAAAGTGGACGAAGATATGCTCACTTGATGAACTTAAACCTCTACAGAAAACGTTGGAAATGAAGGTTTACGTTCTTGTAGAGTTTGATGCGACTTCTAAAACGTATTCTGTTGGTGTAATTTACAAAGCCAAAGGATGAAAAAGATAAATACGAAATATTGATGTTAGGCAAAGATTCAAGTGCAACGAGTTCCATTATCCAAATGTTCCTGAAATGGAATGGGTGAAGCTAGAGACCACTAAACTGATATTATATGAACCACTTAAGTGTGGGACAACAAAAAGAGATAATTCGAACTTGAAGTTCGACCATAACCTCAATAATGTAAAAGATGGATAACCTGTCCAATTGTTCACCAGTGAAGGTGAATGGGACTTTTTTCATTTTTTTCTATTCAACAGAATAAGTGATAGCATTCTACGTAGTTACTTTTATTTTATAAAGAAATATGTCTATTATACATGGATTTTTTTTTCCTATTTTCCCCATAGTATATGAAATATCTATCTTTTTGTGTTTTATGACCCATTGATGACCATCTCCACCTTCTCTTCATCGTTATAGAGATGATATTTAATCACTAAGTGATTGTGAAAATCGGTTTACTTTACATTAAATAGTCTAGTTAATTAATATTTAGTAGGTTGTTGTCAATTGTTGGGGGCAAAATTTACAAAAGAAGTCTGAAATGTGCTGTCACCAGATACTTGCTGTCACCAGATACTTGCTGTCACCAGATACTTGCTGTCACCCGATACTTGCTGTCACCCGATACTTGCTGTCACCAGATACTTGCTGTCACCAGATACTTGCTGTCACCCGATAGTTGCTGTCACCCGATACTTGCTGTCACCAGATACTTGCTGTCACCCGATACTTGCTGTCGCTTGAAACTTGCTGTCACCCGATACTTGCTGTCACCAGATACTTGTTGTCTCCCGATACTTGTTGTCTCCCGATACTTGTTGTCACCCGACACTTGCTGTCACCCGATACTTGCTGTCACCAGATACTTGCTGTCACCCGATACTTGCTGTCACCCGATACTTGCTGTCGCTTGAAACTTGCTGTCACCCGATACTTGCTGTCACCAGATACTTGTTGTCTCCCGATACTTGTTATCTCCCGATACTTGTTGTCACCCGACACTTGCTGTCACCCGATACTTGCTGTCACCAGATACTTGCTGTCACCCGATACCTGCTGTCACCCGATACTTGCTGTCACCCGATACTTGCTGTCACCTAATACTTGCTGTCACCCGATACTTGCTGTCGCTTGAAACTTGCTGTCACCCGATACTTGCTGTCGCCCGATACTTGCTGTCACCAGATACTTGCTGTCACCCGAAACTTGCTATTACCCGATACTTGCTGTCACCCGATACTTGCTGTCACCCGATATTTGCTGTCTCCCGATACTTGTTGTCTCCCGATACTTGTTGTCACCCGACACTTGCTGTCACCCGATACTTGCTGTCACCCGACACTTGCTGTCACCCGACACTTGCTGTCACCCGATACTTGCTGTCACCAGATACTTGCTATCACCCGATACTTGCTGTCACCCGATACTTGCTGTCGCTTGAAACTTGCTGTCACCAGATACTTGCTGTCGCCTGATACTTGCTGTCACCCGATAGTTGCTGTCACCCGATACTTGCTGTCACCCGATACTTGTTGTCACCCGACACTTTCTGTCACCCGATACTTGCTGTCACCAGATACTTGCTGTCACCCGATACTTGCTGTCACCCGATACTTGTTGTCACCCGACACTTGCTGTCACCCGATACTTGCTGTCACCAGATACTTGCTGTCATCCGATACTTGCTGTCACCCGATACTTGCTGTCACCCGATACTTGCTGTCACCCGATACTTGCTGTCACCCGATACTTGCTGTCACACGATAGTTGCTGTCGCCTGATACTTTCTGTCACCCGATACTTGCTGTCACCAGATACTTGCTGTCACCCGATACTTGCTGTCGCCAGATATATGCTGTCGCCAGATATTTGCTGTCGCCAGATACTTGCTGTCGCCTGATATTTGCTGTCACCCGATACTTGCTGTCACCCGATACTTGCTGTCACCAGATACTTGCTGTCGCCAGATACTTGATGACACCCGATACTTGCTGTCATCCGATACTTGCTGTCGCCAGATACTTGATGTCACCCGATACTTGCTGTCACCCGATACTTGCTGTCGCCTGATACTTGTTGTCACTCGATATCTACTGTCGCCTGATACTTGCTGTCACCCGATACTTGCTGTCACCCGATACTTGCTGTCACCCGATACTTGCTGTCACCCGATACTTGCTGTCACTCGATACTTGCTGTCACCCGATATTTGCTGTCGCTTGAAACTTGCTGTCACCCGATACTTGCTGTCGCCCGATACTTACTGTCACCAGATACTTGCTGTCACCAGATACTTTCTGTCACCCGAAACTTGCTGTTACCCGATACTTGCTGTCACCCGACACTTGTTGTCACCCGACACTTGCTGTCACCCGATACTTGCTGTCACCCAATACTTGCTGTCACCCGATACTTGCTGTCGCCAGATACTTGCTGTCGCCAGATATTTGCTGTCGCCAGATACTTGCTGCCGCCTGATATTTGCTGTCACCCGATACTTGCTGTCACCCGATACTTGCTGTCGCCAGATACTTGCTGTCACCCGATACTTGCTGTCGCCAGATACTTGCTGTCACCCGATTCTTGCTGTCACCCGATACTTGCTGTCGCCTGATACCTGTTGTCGCCTGATACTTGCTGTCACCCGATACTTGCTGTCACCCGATACTTGCTGTCACCCGATACTTGCTGTCATTCGATACTTTCTGTCGCCCGATACTTGCTGTCGCCTGATACTTATTGTCACTCGATATCTACTGTCGCCTGATACTTGCTGTCACCCGATACTTGCTGTCGCCAGATATTCGCTGTCACCCGATACTTGCTGTCACCCGATACTTGCTGTCACCCGATACTTGCTATCACCCGATACTTGCTGTCATTATAGATAGGTAATTTGATGTGATAGTAACTCATTTAGCTTTTTTTTTTGAGAAATCTAGAAGGTTCTCTCTAGCAATTTGGACGTACAATTTGGACGTATTTCATTAGACGTAAAGGAACATCGTTATTTCAGTAAGTAAAGCTCCCACCAAGAAAATCCTTAGTTATATATATTATTAATTAAAGATATTATTGCTGAGTCATTTAGATAGCTGAGACTTGGATTTTATTCCCAACACAGGGAGAAATAGATATCTAGTGTGAGAACTGATGAGATGCCAGTTGTTGATAAGCTATTTTTCTAACAAATAGTGCAGTATTAATCACAATGAGTGTGCACATTATAACCCAATAGATGAACAATACCAATTACTCATCAAAATGCGACTTATGATAGCCTAAGACAATTGTCAAGTTGTGATACCCAATACAGTACACTCTTGATTACGTAACTTTGCACTAGAAACATTAAATCAATAAAAAAAAGGTTTCAATTTTCTCTAGAGATGCTTTAAATTTGTTGAGCTAATGTTATATAACACATAAAAGTTAACAGAAAAGATATTGATCAAGTTGTCACTTCGTATTTAATCATATAAGAAACAGAAATGGTTAACCGTCAATATCCAACATTTCTATTAGATTCAATAGAAGAACAAGAACGGAATACGAACTTTGTGAAGTGTTATCGTGAATTTATGTGTATTTAGGTATTTATGACCAGCTTTAGGTACCTAATGTTTTTCATTTGGGTATTGGTACTGAGATTACGGTATAGGTAGCCATTTAGAAAATGTCTATTCTTAGTCTTCTTCTTTGCTTAAATTTCATAGGGTAGAAGAAATATCATATGAATAACATATATAATAACATATATTATATTCATAATTATAATTTGAGTAGATGAGAGTTTTATAATCAGTAACTTTATTTCTAATGAATAGAGTAACAAAAAAAATTAAAGTGCACATTTTCATACACTGACTGAAATGTGAATAAACTTATTCCTTAACATCAACAAGAGAATAATATTGAACTGTTTGATTTATGAAAGCCTTATTAAATTATATAATTACGCCATCTAGCGATGAAAACGTCAATCTCCATGCGTGCGTTTGTCACGTTTGTGTTCATAATATTTGTCACCAAATCTTTAGCAACGCCATCTAGCGGTACAACTGACTATTTATCCATTTAACCCTAATTTATCACCGGTTTCATTATATTAATATGCATAATTTCTAGAATGTGTCACAATAATCTATGTCTGTTAGTTAATAAAATGAAGTGAAAAAAGTTACAGAAAGCTTTCAAAATTATATTAATGACATTGCAACCTATTTAATGGGTGCTAGGACAATTCGTCCTCGGAGAATTCGTAGCCTGGACAATTCGTCCTCGGAGAATTCGTAGTCTGGACAATTCGTCCTCGGAGAATTATTAGCCTGGACAATTCGTCCTCGGAGAATTCGTAGCCTGGACAATTCGTCCTCGGAGAATTATTAGCCTGGACAATTCGTCCTCGGAGAATTATTAGCCTGGACAATTCGTCCTCGGAGAATTATTAGCCTGGACAATTCGTCGCCGATTGAAAATAGAGGAGATATAATTTGTAATATCATTAGAACTAAATGAATATTAAAAATAAAACTAGTTAATATAAAATCATATATAATAACCTAGCTAGTCATGATGGCAAATATAAAAAATATATATAAATATACAAATATTTCAAATGCTCATGTACGTATAACAGGATAGAAAAACAAACTATTAACTAACATTGCTATGTTATTGCAAACAAAATGTTACAATTCATGTATAAAATCACTGAAAAGAGACTAAACTGTACCACTATGTTAACCGTTTCTATCTGTTGGCAGTACAAACAATTGATTCATTATTGCAATGTCAATTTTAAAACAAACTAGTTTATGTTTACTCGGTAGAGCGCATACCTTCGCCTCCGCTTTGACCCGTTCTCTCCCAAAATTTAAGAAACTGCTTACTGGATAATAACCAATCGTCCCACCAAGTTTCATGTAATATGGTACAATAATTTTTGAGTTATCCATTTATTCATGACCTTGACCTTGACCTTTGACCGGAATTCTCCCAGATCGTTCCTAGACATTGAGCAATTGTCCCATCAAATTTCAGACAATTTGGTTGAATACTTTTGGAGTTATTGAGTTACAAATGACCTTGACCTTGATCTTTGACCTTTGACCCGATCACTCCCAACATTTAAGAAACTGCTAACTGGATAATAACCAATCGTCCCACCAAGTTTCATGCAATATGGTACAATACTTTTTGAGTTATCCATTTATTCATGACCTTGACCTTTGACCGGAATTCTCCCAGATCGTTCCTGGACATTGACCAATCGTCCCATCAAATTTCAGACAATTTGGTTGAATACTTTTGGAGTTATTGAGTTACAAATGGCCTTGACCTTGATCTTTAACCCGATCACTCCCAAAATCTAATAAAATGGTTCCTGAATTGAGTTATAAACGACCATGACCTTGACCTTTGACTGGGTCGCTCCCAAAATGCTAGCAGCAGGTCACTGGACATGGACCAATTGCTTCACCAAATTCCAGGCATTTTTGTTGAACACTTTTTCAGTTAAGCGAATAACAAGATGATAAATAAATAAATAAAGGTCGGGTATAATATAACCTTCCGCAAGATTGCGAAGGTAATAAAAGATTTAATTATATGTATAGTAATTACCTTCGCAGAAAGTAGGTCATATTTTTACAGCATTTATTTATTTATCATCTTGTTATTCGCTTAACTGAAAAAGTGTTCAATCAAATTGCCTGAAATTTGGTGAAACAGTTGGTCCATGTCCAGTGACCTGCTGGTAGAATTTTGGGAGCGATTTGGTCAAAAGTTCTTTTCTGTTAACAGTTATACAACCTTTGCTCTACAAATAAAAAGCATTAATTTGGTGTAGAAAGGACCTTTAAAGTGTATTCAAACGGATAATAAACGTAAATGTAAAATGAATACAAAATTCACCTACCTATCCTACTTTAAAAGGATTTGAAAGTATTTTCCAATTCAAATCGAAATCCTGCTCATAATTCATAATCGAACTCTGAAATAATAATTAACCAAATTAAATCCTTCTTTAAAAGTAATGAAATAATTTTATGCATACTAATATAAAATGCCTCTCAAAATTCTCTTACCTAATCCGCCATCTTGAATTGCAAATTCTATTATAACATACAATTTTTCTTTAACTTATTAATATTCATGGATACCAATAAATTATGTAACGAGTTGAATAATAATTATTATAGGCTTTTTCTTATATGATCGAAAATGTGGAACCATTCGATAACACATAATCTACCCTAAAAATTGTATATAGGATACAAAAAAACTTTGAATCACGGAAAATTTAATAAAAATAAATGTACAATTTATTGCCTAAAAAATGATGCAAAATCTATCTTGAGAATATTCGAACTACTTTTATTATTAGCAACCTGAATAGGTTTATTTACGCTATTTAGTTTATTTGGTGCAATAATTGACTAGGTTCACTTTGATTATTTAGTGTGTTCATTGCAGTTATTTACAATATAAATCAATAAAATCATATAGTGTGCCATCGTGAGAATATTTTAGTCTAAGGGGCAGTACACTCACTGAAAAAATACCTAAAATTCATGTATTTGCAATAAGAATAACTTCTGAAATAGAAATGTTTTCCCTCTCAAAGTAGTTCATATTTCCTCCGCTGGAAAAACTGTGGCGCCACTGTAACGGCACGTGTCAATTAATTCAAGGCTATCTATAGTATAGATTAATTTCAATGCGAGTATTCACAAATGTTAATACAATCATATTTAGAACATTCAGTATTCAATAAGTACCGCACTTAACATATAATAGATGTACCTAATCAGTGCCAGTTGAAAATAAAGATGGCCGCTCTTGATACCACCGCGGACAGGCGCCTGCTTCCAGATTTTTTATATGAGCATTTTTAGAGTCACGAATATACTAATATTATATAAAGCAATGTTCTGAATTGATTTAAGAAAAATTTTCACTATAGAGGAGTTCTACTGCAGTTACGTAATTTAAAGAAGTTATTATGTATTTATAGGTAAATGCCCAGATAGTAAATAACATAAAAAGTAATTATTTGTAATCTATTGCAATGTTAGGCCTAAACATAGAAGAAATGAATTAAAGAAATAACCTAAACGTTACAACCTATAGGCACCTGCAAAATATATAGGTGCTAGCACGGTAAAATATAGTCAATGTGCTATCTACAAAATGTGTTAGGAAATTATTTCAGTTTTAAAATTTACAATGGGCACATTGTCTGTTATTGTCCATTACGGTGAATATTGATATGTGTTCAAAATAAAACTTGTTATCTCTTTGCTAATACATAAATCAAGTAAAACATGTACCATGTCAAACATGTACCATGTCAAACATGTACCATGTCAAACATGTACCATGTCAAACATGTACCATGTCAAACATGTACCATGTCAAACATGTACCATGTCAAACAAGAATTAGACAATGCTTTTTTTAATATATTAATAAAATATTATATTATTTCACAATTAAGAGTCGAATTTTATTTCATCGACATTAAAGGAAGAATTTTAGTGGAAATAATATATCAAACTTTCCTCACGATAAATAATTAAAAACTATCAATAACAAATATAAATAGAATAAAGATTTCAATAACGCAAAATCAAAACTATGAGTCGGTATGGGGCAAGTTTCGAGTTATGGATCGGTTCCACATTATCGATTAAATGATAAAAAAAAGTATGCCCTTTTATTCAAAATAAAGAGTTAAAATGTTCAATTATACCTATATTTTTTTCCTATTTGATCGGACAGGTGGGACCGTTCAACAACTCGAAACTTACCCTAATTAAATTGAACAAACTTTCTTATTCTAATTCTGAGTCCTTTTCATATGATAAAATAGTAAAAATCAGCAAATATTTGGTTCTAAAGCAAATATTAAATTGATAATCAAATAATATTGAAATAAATTAATATTTTCCCGATGACTTTGCGTTGCAGTCGAAGAAAAAAGACAGCAGAAGATAAGAGGAACGGCATCGGGAATAGGGAATTATTGGGTCACATTTTGGGGGCTTCTCAATAGTCCGACATTCCATTGAGGATTGGTTCGACACCCCATTGGTTCAGCACCCCATTTGTCCGACACCCCATTTGTTTGACACTCCATTTGTACGATACTCAAAAGGTCAAATACCCCATTGTTCCGACACCCCATTGGTCCGACACTCTTAAAATTTAGATGTATAAGAGTAATACAGTTTGTTGTATCCGCTAGTTTGTTGTACTAAACACTTCATGATTACTTAAAGATATGGTAGGAAGTTCGGGGAATATATATTAGATGTTGTATTAGAAAAACAAACTGCAAAAGTGTCGAACCAATGGAATGTCGAACCAATGGAATGTCGAACCAATTTGGTGTCGAGCTAATGGGGTGTCGAACCAATGGGGTGTCGAACCAATGGGGTGTCGAACCAATGGGGTGTCGAACCAATGGAGTGTCGAACCAATGGGGTGTCGAACCAATGGGGTGTCGAACCAATAGGGTGTCGAACCAATAGGTTGTCGAACCAATGGGGTGTCGAACCATTGGGGTGTCGAACCAATAGGTTGTCGAACTCATGTTGTGTCGAACCAATGGGGTGTCGAACTCATGTGGTGTCGAACCAATGGGGTGTCGAACTCATGTGGTGTCGAACCAATGGGTTGTCGAACTCATGTGGTGTCGAACCAATAAATAGTAACTAACCAATTTTGGGATTAGGAATTTTAAGTGAGAGCTTAGATAGGTTAGTTTAAATAGTTACTCTTTCGCACTCTTACTGTACTCTCCAACATCTCTTACAGTACTCTCCAACATCTCTTACAGTACTCTCCAACATCTCTTACAGTACTCTCCAACATCTCTTACAGTACTCTCCAACATCTCTTACAGTACTCTCCAACATCTCTTACAGTACTCTTCTTCCTCTCTTACAGTCCTCCTCTTACTCTTTTGATATCTCCTCCTCTCCTCTCACAAGCTAGAACTCTCTTCTTCTTTTGTCTCCTCTTTCCTCTTCTGTCTCTCACTCGTAACCTGAAAATGAAACAACCATGAATTAAGTTCTCTGTATTTAAAATCTACTGGAGATATATTTTATTCAATCTCAGGTGGTTCAAAAAACTCCCTATTTTTTTCATCCCAAATTTGTGTTTCATAATTTTTTTCCATATTTTTCAGGTGATGTTTCTTTTGACATCAATATTGATCGAGCTGTTCGATATCTACTACGCAAAAGGTGATGAAAATCATCGAATGCAGGAGCTATTTTGGCGAGAACAATGTACCTGATAGATGGACAATTCAAAGTTTGATTGCCAATTCTCGTAAGATAGGAAGAGTGGCAGATACCCATAAGCGCCACAGTACCTACTCGACAAAGCTTAGCCATTAAACCTGAGAATATTCAGAATTTGCGAGAACGCTTTGAAGAATCCATCAGAAAATCAACTCGTCATCTTTCACAAGAAATTGCCATTTCGAGAACAACTTGGAAACCAAACTTTGAATTATCCTTCTATCAGGTCCATCGTTCCTGCAAAAATCTGTCCTGTATTGCCGCTGTGTCAGAAGAACTGGCTTCATGGCAAAGTACGATTCGATGATTTTTATCATCTGCCGCGTAGTATAGCGTTCAGTTGGATCAATATTGATGTCAAAAGGAACTCACAGGCTTGCTGACTACATCACCTGAAAAAATGTTAAACACAACTTAGGGATGAAAATATAATTTTTTGACCGACCTGTATTAGTATCAGCAGTATATATATTTAATTAATTAATTAACCAAAGCATTATTGGAACCTTCACGATCGGCCTCTAGCAGCTAACTTTATCACAAAAATTGAAATGGTCGGTTGTGATACGTAGGTATCACAATTCTATCGTGAATTTTTCTGTGACGTGATTTCAATTTCAATTGTAACCATATCTTCAGTACACAATGGAACTTAAATCCCACTTATCAAAGATAATTCATTCAGTGAATTTAGCAGATACAATGCAACATGCTATTTTCACTTTAATATTACCAATATCCAATAATGAATAGATGTATCAAAATAAAACCCTCAGCTTAACCATCAAATAAGTTTTTCTACAGTTAGAACTGTGGAATCTAAAATTTATAGTTCGGTAAATGTAACCCTTTGGCAACTTGTAACTCTGAAATATTGCAACTCTAATTTCAATATTTACTTTCTTTTTCTACGTTTAGCATAAAAATATTAATCCACTTCCTATTGAGGTAGTCAGATATTGAATTTGGAAATCTCTATTTAATCATTAATTACTAAGCTTTTGTTCTCGTATCAAGAAACATTAATCTGACCTCCTTATTTAACTTTACATTGTATCTCCAATTCTCTTATCATTCCATATTATGCTATCATATTTACTTAGAAAATTTATGCATTTCAGATCACTACCCAAATAATCAACCATGTCCCTAGCCAAAGCACTCGGGATATACACTGCCAACAAGTATAGAGCACCTGGGTTGAGACATGGGTGACTGTTACTTGAAATTATTCTAAATAGCTTGCAACATCTCGATCGTTAAAATTCATTTTCGTAAGAGAATAATTCAAATTTCACTTATGCTCTTCCATTTAAAACTAGAATATAGTAAATCAGTGAATTGCTGATGAAGTTATGGGTGAAACAACAACAATCATGCCCTATGTACAGAGCTGGACTTAGTTAAAGCTAAAAAGAAGAAATATCTTAGCATCAAAGTAATCAAACGAATGCCATTACATTTCAAATATTATTCAATTATATCTTAAGTGAATGTTGCAAAATTCGGACACTCTCAGTACTCTGATAGTGGGTGTTAACACCAGTGATGAACGAATCTGACATTGAGAAATTTCTAATTGGCCTATAATAACATACATTAATTAATCCCAATTTTCCGAGTACTGCAAGTTACAATAAGTGACCAATCTCTCTCGCAAATTAACCTGCAGAAGTTTCCTTCTTGGCCCCATAGGCAGACCGAGTTCCTTGAGGTCCGTCTCAGTGAGCAGCCATAGCGCCTCCATGTCCACATGATTGTCAGTGAAAGTGGTGATGTAGGCACTGAGGCCAATGCCAGCCAAGAACACGTACAAGGGAGTGTTTGCAGACTCTACTTCCTCATCGTCACTGCTTGGTAAGTCCTGTTAAAGAATAATAAGGGTAAAAAAAAACTTCTTACAGTTGGAGAAATTCAGTCAAATCGGGTAAAGGAAAATCTACCACTCAGACCCTTTACTCTCCATTAATTACACTTACTCAAACTACAATTATACGCGAGTAAAGGATCTATTGGACGATAGACCCTTTACTCTCCATTAATTACACTTACTCAAACTACAATTATACGCGAGTAAAGGATCTATTGGACGATAGACCCTTTACTCTCCATTAATTACACTTACTCAAACTACAATTATACGCGAGTAAAGGATCTATTGGACGATAGACCCTTTACTCTCCATTAATTACACTTACTCAAACTACAATTATACGCGAGTAAAGGATCTATTGGACGATAGACCCTTTACTCTCCATTAATTACACTTACTCAAACTACAATTATACGCGAGTAAAGGATCTATTGGACGATAGACCCTTTACTCTCCATTAATTACACTTACTCAAACTACAATTATACGCGAGTAAAGGATCTATTGGACGATAGACCCTTTACTCTCCATTAATTACACTTACTCAAACTACAATTATACGCGAGTAAAGGATCTATTGGACGATAGACCCTTTACTCTCCATTAATTACACTTACTCAAACTACAATTATACGCGAATAAAGGATCTATTGGACGATAGACCCTTTACTCTCCATTAATTACACTTACTCAAACTACAATTATACGCGAGTAAAGGATCTATTGGACGATAGACCCTTTACTCTCCATTAATTACACTTACTCAAACTACAATTATACGCGAGTAAAGGATCTATTGGACGATAGACCCTTTACTCTCCATTAATTACACTTACTCAAACTACAATTATACGCGAGTAAAGGATCTATTGGACGATAGACCCTTTACTCTCCATTAATTACACTTACTCAAACTACAATTATACGCGAATAAAGGATCTATTGGACGATAGACCCTTTACTCTCCATTAATTACACTTACTCAAACTACAATTATACGCGAGTAAAGGATCTATTGGACGATAGACCCTTTACTCTCCATTAATTACACTCACTCAAACTACAATTATACGCGAGTAAAGGATCTATTGGACGATAGACCCTTTACTCTCCATTAATTACACTTACTCAAACTACAATTATACGCGAGTAAAGGATCTATTGGACGATAGACCCTTTACTCTCCATTAATTACACTTACTCAAACTACAATTATACGCGAGTAAAGGATCTATTGGACGATAGACCCTTTACTCTCCATTAATTACACTTACTCAAACTACAATTATACGCGAGTAAAGGATCTATTGGACGATAGACCCTTTACTCTCCATTAATTACACTTACTCAAACTACAATTATACGCGAATAAAGGATCTATTGGACGATAGACCCTTTACTCTCCATTAATTACACTTACTCAAACTACAATTATACGCGAGTAAAGGATCTATTGGACGATAGACCCTTTACTCTCCATTAATTACACTTACTCAAACTACAATTATACGCGAGTAAAGGATCTATTGGACGATAGACCCTTTACTCTCCATTAATTACACTTACTCAAACTACAATTATACGCGAGTAAAGGATCTATTGGACGATAGACCCTTTACTCTCCATTAATTACACTTACTCAAACTACAATTATACGCGAGTAAAGGATCTATTGGACGATAGACCCTTTACTCTCCATTAATTACACTTACTCAAACTACAATTATACGCGAGTAAAGGATCTATTGGACGATAGACCCTTTACTCTCCATTAATTACACTTACTCAAACTACAATTATACGCGAGTAAAGGATCTATTGGACGATAGACCCTTTACTCTCCATTAATTACACTTACTCAAACTACAATTATACGCGAGTAAAGGATCTATTGGACGATAGACCCTTTACTCTCCATTAATTACACTTACTCAAACTACAATTATACGCGAATAAAGGATCTATTGGACGATAGACCCTTTACTCTCCATTAATTACACTTACTCAAACTACAATTATACGCGAGTAAAGGATCTATTGGACGATAGACCCTTTACTCTCCATTAATTACACTTACTCAAACTACAATTATACGCGAGTAAAGGATCTATTGGACGATAGACCCTTTACTCTCCATTAATTACACTTACTCAAACTACAATTATACGCGAGTAAAGGATCTATTGGACGATAGACCCTTTACTCTCCATTAATTACACTTACTCAAACTACAATTATACGCGAATAAAGGATCTATTGGACGATAGACCCTTTACTCTCCATTAATTACACTTACTCAAACTACAATTATACGCGAGTAAAGGATCTATTGGACGATAGACCCTTTACTCTCCATTAATTACACTCACTCAAACTACAATTATACGCGAGTAAAGGATCTATTGGACGATAGACCCTTTACTCTCCATTAATTACACTTACTCAAACTACAATTATACGCGAGTAAAGGATCTATTGGACGATAGACCCTTTACTCTCCATTAATTACACTTACTCAAACTACAATTATACGCGAGTAAAGGATCTATTGGACGATAGACCCTTTACTCTCCATTAATTACACTTACTCAAACTACAATTATACGCGAGTAAAGGATCTATTGGACGATAGACCCTTTACTCTCCATTAATTACACTTACTCAAACTACAATTATACGCGAATAAAGGATCTATTGGACGATAGACCCTTTACTCTCCATTAATTACACTTACTCAAACTACAATTATACGCGAGTAAAGGATCTATTGGACGATAGACCCTTTACTCTCCATTAATTACACTTACTCAAACTACAATTATACGCGAGTAAAGGATCTATTGGACGATAGACCCTTTACTCTCCATTAATTACACTTACTCAAACTACAATTATACGCGAGTAAAGGATCTATTGGACGATAGACCCTTTACTCTCCATTAATTACACTCACTCAAACTACAATTATATGCGAGTAAAGGATCTATCTACCACTTAAGGTTAAGTTATTTTTATGGGGTTTAACGTCTGCTCTGGAACCAAAGGCCATACCATTGATGTCAAAAGAAGGTTTAATACAAAGGAGAGGGACTGGAAGAAATGTGAGAGTACGAATATTTACTTAATCAATAATTAGAAAAAGTCTTCAAAAAAATCCATAAGACTATTACGTGAAAACAACATAGTGAAAACGAAAGAAAGCATGGGACTTAAGGAATTAGGATAACATCAATCGTAAGGACTGGGTTGACAACCTAGATCCTAGGCAGTTTGAATTATTGAAAAGAAAGATTATTATTTTGTATGAATCTAAAGCTCGTTCACACCAGAATATTTCCAATTGATTTATTTGAAAAGCCTTAGATATAGCAGATAGAAAGTTGTTTTAGTTTTCCCATATTCACCTCATCTTCGAATGGACTGCTTCCACTGCTAGGATGCAAGGATCCAGCACTCCCAAGACCATCTTTGCTGTGCCCCTTCTTCTTAGGGCCACTGGATTCGTTCTCCTCGTCCTCGTCTTCTTCTTCGCCCAACCCTGCAAAATTGGACAGGTATCCACTACCCATTCCTCCGAAGGTTCCAGTGAGAGTATTTCTGTAAACAAAACTTATTGAAAATATATCACTTAAAAAATAGGAACATTTGGAATTAATGGTTTACGTTATATTTTTGACTGTCAGGTCCTAATTACTAAAATTCCAAATATTAGGTAGCTACTACTGTAGCAGGATGAACTATTAGAGAAGAGAATCACTGCTGAAAAGAGCCATTGCCAACTTTTCAAAAATGAATAAATTTGTCTCTTTGCAAATGTGAAATTAGTTAATTATCAAAATATCATCACGCTACACTTTTCTCCGACTGTAGCTACCTGAAAGCCACTGATCCGAATCCAGGTCTGTCAAAGATAGAACTCTTTGTCTGTAGAGCAGTCACTCGTCCGAAATCTGGCACACTCTGTGTCCGGTCACTCATTGGGGCAGGAGTGTAAGCAGTTGACTCATCGGTTGTGTCTTGTGAGTCAAACACGTCGCTAATCTTTGCATGTTTGCTTCCTAGAAGTTGTAAAGATAATCATTAAACTAAAATTCCATTTTTTTCGAATTAATCAATGGGAGGATTTAGGCCCCCTCGCACATGAGCGTCTTTCTGACGAAGCGTCTTTTTCTTGCGTCCAGTATTGTTCGTCTTCTTAATCTTTCAACGTGCGTCCAAAAGACGCATGTGTGCCTACATACACCATAGAGTTAATGCTATGTTAGAGTCATGCACTAACTGACGCGCGTGAAAAAGACGCTCGTGTGCGGGGCCTTATTTGACAGATGAAATGTTACCGGAGGAGAAGTTGAGAGAAGCATCAGGCACTAACATAATCTCTGAGTCTCTTCTGAGACCCTTCAAGTGACGCACTGAATTTCTACCTTCCCCGTCCTCTTCTCTCACCTAGATACAAAGGAAAAATTATAACTACTAATTTAACTATTCAAATAGCATAAATATAATTGAAGTAAGTATAGAAAACAATCTTCATCTATAATTAAATTCAAATTACTGTAAAATCTCCGTTTCTGGTGTTCTTCGTGTTTTGTGATTCTTGTAGTACTTTTTTGCTGAATATTTTCTTTTGGAGACTACTGGATGTTTTCTTGGCGTGTGCACTGGTGGTTAAGTCGGAGAAAGTGGGAGAGTTGGAGTAGGCAGTCTTGGAAATGGTGTTCGCGTAGAGGGCCTTAGAGTCCCTGCGCGGTTTGTTCATGAAGGCGATAGAACCGCGCGATATCGTAGCCATGAAACTCTTTCTGCGTGGCTCTTCTGTACATGAAATAATAAATACAGTGATGGGTAAGTTCTCCAAAGGAAAATTCTACCAGGGAATGTTCCACCAACTAAATTCCACTGCTGGAAAATTCCACTGTGCATTACTGGATGAAACCGATTTAAAAAAAGTTGCTTTAGTGGTAAACGGAGAACATTTTATCAGTTAAATAGTTCAGAAATTGTTACTATAGGTTATCAGTATCACCCTTGTTGATAACCTACATTGCATTGACTATACATAACTTAGGGTATACATTTTTAACTATCTAATGAACCCAACGAACTGCAAACCTAACCATATACATTTCAAATTGTAACACCTAATTCAATAATTTCTCTGATACCAGATAAATTGTAAGAAATTCTTTTTTCAAAAGGGTGAAATTCATAGCGGTGGAATATTCCATTAATTCAAATTAAGATAAATCATATATATACATGTATATATTAAAGGTAATCTACTATATGAAACGTAGAATGATCGAATTGCAGACATTTTTGTATCTCGACTAAGATATAAAATTAACATAGCTGTCGACAGTCATCTTATAGATTCGAGGAACTTACCTTCGCCATTTTCTACTTTTTCAAGCAGCTCTCTTTCTTTATCTAATTTCTTCTGTTCTGTCTCTCTTTCTTTGTCAATTTTCTTCTGAAGTTTATCAGCTTTATCAACGCGCTTTGCTACGTCTTTCTCCGCTTTTTCGATCGCTTTTTTAGTCGCCTGGAAGATGCATTAGGATTTTATTATTTTTACTAGCGAAAAAACCTAGAAACTCAGTCTAGTCAATAATCACTACAGTAGAACTTCTCTGTGATGAAATACTGTATAGTGACTGTGATCACTAGTTTTGTAATTGATGGCCATTTTTCGGCAGACTATATAAATTTTTTTCACTATTTAGGATATAGTTCCTTGCTCAAGATTTACATTCACTATACAGGACACCATTACAGGAGAGTTCTACTTTAGCAAAAACTTTAGATTTACCTGCGGTTCCGTAACCTCCTGCTTGGCTGCAGCTCCATCTAGGAACTTGAGGACGTCTTGCTTCCCAGCAATGGCGGCCAAGTCTTTGGCGCTGTGGTACTGGTTGTCCAGAGAGTGAAGGTTGGCGCCAAAGTTCACCAAGAAAGTGACGCAAGGCATGTGCCCTCTAACTGCGGCACAGTGCAGTGACGTGTTGCCAAAGTTGTCACATCTATCCGGATCTCCACTGAAAAGAAAAAAGCTATATGCATCAGGCTAAATGATTAGTAAACAGTTTTCACAAACTTTAAAGAAGTATGGTCAGGTCAAAATTATGCATACATCCACAAATGTCATCTACATCGATTCAGAATGTTTAATTAAGCAATATTAGCATATTCGTTACTCTTTGACATATTTTCATAAATATATATTAATATATACGGTGAAAATATCAGGTACAACTATTATAGATAATTACGGTACTAATTGAATATTAAAAATCGAAATAAAAATTCCTTATAACAATTTTGGAAGGTATCTACCATTGCAAATAAGATATAACCAAAATTGTACTGTTTATTTGAAAATATGTCAGTGACGATTTTACATATGAAAGATTTACAGTGATTACTTATAATTATAGATTAAACACTGAATACCTATATATACTTGGCACTGGGCTAATTCTCTAATAATCCGAGTTCCTTTTAATGTTATATTTTTAATGTACTTACTTAACTTGAAAATTATTTGTAATGGATCTTCGGGTTCAATATCCTAATTACTATTAAATAACCCCGATCAAATGATTAACTTTTTAATAAATAATTAACTTTTTTAATATATAACATAAAATTGAATTTATTCAATACTGTCATCATCAAGGAAATGACTACATTAAATAAATCTAATACATGTACATTGAATTAACGTTAATTACACATTGCATTATAACGACACAGTCGGTGCAAAGTAGCGTAACGAGACGGAAGTTGCTATCGCGCACAGATTCCGCGTCATTTTTCGTTCCGATGAATAACATCGAATGAATGATATCGAATGAATGTCATTTCATGAACCAACAAAAGATCTTGTACATCATTTACTTTGTTGTTATAGTCAATTAACTCGCTATCAACAGGAAGTAAAATAAAGGAAATATAGGGATTATTTCCATAGTCTCAAGAGGCAATTTAAATTCAATGTTGAAAGGCTTTTAGAAATAAAGTTTTAGAATAGAAAGATGGCCCCAGTACCATCCAAAACATACGTAAGTTATCATAAAATTCATTGTTTGGGCAAGGTTTTTTACAGCTTTTCCTGATGATGAATAGACATCTTTCTATTTGAAAACTCGGAAACTGAAAAAAAATAAACGTTGAGTTTAAAATTAACTCAAAAACACATTTCAAAAATCTTCAGAATTCGATTTTTTACAGCCTATGATAGAGAACACTGGAAATAAGATGATTTAGCAGTTTCCTCTCAATTGTAGTTATTTTAACGTAACAGAGTAAATACAGTTAACATTTTATGCGATGATTCAGCACTAAATAGCAAGAAACTGCCTATTGTGTTGCCGGTTTTTTAACATATTTTATATACATTAAAAACATTCACGATTGATTATAATAAAGCTAATTGTTTTATATTTTACTTATAACTTATATAAAGTATAAGAAAAACATTATCGATATTGACTGTAATAGAGGCAGGCCCCGCTTTTATTACCAAATCACGACTCAGTCTTATTACCAAATGGTTATCATATAACTGTTACTCCTTAATTATAATATTTTCTATGAGTTATAATGAAAGAAAATTGTGTTTTTTAGAGTTAGAGTACTAAGTATTATTATACAGTGTTCCAGAATTAGTTGATGCTCTGTGATGAAAAAGTTTAAAGTCGTGTATTTATTAAATGTTTTAAAATCCATCCATAGCTTAACTCTCACTCAGTATAGGTGAGTAATTAATAGATACTTAGATTTATACAATAATTATTAGGTTAAATTGAACAAACAGTAATTTTATGCTCTGTGAAATATTTCTAAGTTCGATGTTATTGGTTGGTTCTACAATTTCGAACACATAAAAAAACGAAATATAATAATAATTATTTGACTTCCATTCCAATTGGAAATCATGGACGTCAAAGTTAAATAATGAAAAACTCCTAAAGATGAATTTAATAATATTTGAAGAAGAAAAACAGCTCTTGAACAGAAGATGTAAATAATAATTAACCGTATTGAAAGTGGTGAATGAAATTGCCAAATAAATGTGTCTATACAGTCGCTAACATTTTAAGAAAATGGTACAAATATAAAGTATTACTAAATACAAGTCCACAAACTATTGAGTTCCTTGTGTTATCAATGGAAATTTTAGAGCAAATTGCTTCTAATATCCTCTTCTGAATATACATTTTGATGTTTATTGTAGGTACCATGAATAATCAACACAAAAAATTGTCTCCGGTTTCAATGCCCACGAACGGTAATAACGTCGAGACTTGCCTTGCAGTTATTACCACTTTTAGAGAAAGTTGGGTGTAATAAAATCGGGGCCAGACTGTAATAAACATTGATTGAAATTGAATAAATATTATTATTATATAACTAACTGCATGACTCACCCTATGACTCGTGACTCACCCTATGACTCGTGACTCACCCTATGACTCGTGACTCACCCTATGACTCGTGACTCACCCTATGACTCGTGACTCACCCTATGACGATCGTGACTCACCCTATGACGATCGTGACTCACCCTATGACTCGTGACTCACCCTATGACGATCGTGACTCACCCTATGACTCGTGACTCACCCTATGACTCGTGACTCACCCTATGACTCGTGACTCACCCTATAACTCGTGACTCACCCTATGACTCGTGACTCACCCTATGACTCGTGACTCACCCCATGACTCGTGACTCACCCCATGACTCGTGACTCACCCTATGGCTCGTGACTCACCCTATGGGTCGTGACTCACCCTATGACTCGTGACTCACCCTATGACTCATGATTCACCCTATGACTCGTGACTCACCCTATGACTCGTGACTCACCCTATGACTCATGACTCACCCTATGACTACGGACTAACTCTATGACTCACACTGTGACTCATGACTAACCCTATGACTAACTCTATGACTCACCCTATAATGACTCATGACTAACTCTATGACTCATGACTAACTCTATGATGACTCATGACTAACTCTATGACTCACCCTATGACTAAGCTTATGATTCATGACTAGGGTTGTGACAATATGCGTTTAAAATCATAGATCTTATAGGAATAGCATAGACGAAATGAAATGGTATCGAATACTATATACCACTGGTTTAGAACGATTCAATACTCTTCATTCCTCTCCGTCTATAATATTTTCAGGATCTATGATTTTAAATGCATATTGTCAAAACCATACTCATGACTCACCCTATGACTTATGACTCACCCTCTACTGACGATGAGTCGTAGCGCCTCAAGGTTTCCCTCGAAGGCAGCACATGCTGTTGGAGTCATTCCAGCATCGTCAGGAGTGTTACAGTCTTTCTTGGTCGCATGTTGAAGAGTCTTTAGGAACCCGTCCCGAGCCGCTCTGGAAAGAACAGTCAGAGTCAGAGCCGTGTGCTAAATAATATATAAAAGAAGGGTCTATGTATATTCCACCCCTGTGACAATGCTCATTAAGATGACAGTAAAAGTCGAAGATTTATTTTCATTTGTTAAATACTGCGTAGCCATGAAGAAATAACTCAGACGATATCCTGGGATATTTGGACAGTATTTAGAGGTAGCTCAAGTCAATTGACATTTTACCTAATAGACCAAAATACATATATTATATCAAAATAATACTAATTTTTTTTTAACATGAAACTGCAGTATATGCTCTTACAACATTGGAGGTGTTTGGTGTGGAGGGGTTCGACTGGCCGAGACAACCCATTCAATGTTTTCGCTTTTTGCTTAAAAGTTGCTATTTTGGATTTTAGGTCAAAAACTTACTTGGTCAAACCCCTCCGTGTAAAAAGAAAATCAAAAATCTCCCAGTCTTAAAACCCTGTGCAATAATCCCCCTCCTATCAAAATCCTCCTAGTCCTAAATCCTAACAGGTATTGTACCTAAATACCACAGGTGCAAAAAAGCCGTCGGTTAAAACCGTATTTCACCACTTCTGATAGAAGTCAAAATTCAAAATCAAATCAAATAACAAGAAGTACTACTATATGACATCATCTCACAGTTAATATCGCTGTTGTGTTGGCGACAGTGAAGAACATCAGCTTGTGATTGAAAATCTACCTCAACTGATAAAGAGCGTTCACACAACCTTTCTTACTGGACTACATGTGTAGTGAAAAATAAACAGCTTGTGATTGACCAACTAAAGGTTTAATTTGCCATAATTAAAATGGAAGTTACCAAGCATTGTATAAAATATAAATATTCATAGCTAACGAAAACTAGCCCGTAAAGTGGGGTGGAACTTTCCGGGGTGGAATATACCTAGATGGAATTTACCGGGGTGGAATATACCTAGATGGAATATACCGCGGTTACCATAAATGACTTATAGGTGTTTTGCTAAATAATAAATACATAAAAGAGTCATAGTAATTATTGGTATAAATTTGAGAAGAATTAAAAGAACAGTATTACATAGGATTAAATTAGTTTATATATAAAGCTGATTCAGGGTAAGTTCCGAGTTATTGGACAGCTAAACATTTTTGATGATAAAAAATTTGATTACAAATTTAACATTTTTCTCGTTATTTTGAATTGTATATCTCTTTTTTTATATGATTGGAAATGAGTAACCGTCCAATAACTTGTAACTTACCCCATTACATCACCAGCTGATTACAAATGATAACGTGACGATATCGCCAATAACCCTGTGTTTGTTTTACGTACAGTCTGGTGCCCTGGCTCTTTAAAGGGCCGTACACACGTAGGGTTTTTTAAGTCTTTCCACCAGACTTCTTGCTAAGCTCCTCCTACTTTTTCCACCAGACTTTTAAATTATTATATTGATTTTTCTTATAGGATTCAAAAGTCTTGTGGAAAAAGTAGGAGGAGCTTAGCAAAAAGTCAGGTGGATAGACTTAAAAAACCCTGCGTGTGTATGGCCCCTAATTAAGTGAATGATAGTAATACAAAGGATGAGGCAAGAGGTTGCCATGGTGATGGTAAGCAGGCTACGTGACGTTGCATCCTTTATATTGCAGTCAGGTTGCTGTTATTTGTTATGTTTGCAATTAGATATATTCTGCTACATGCACTGCATTTATACTGTAAACAGTCAATTATATGGGTATGAACTGTTATCATTTTAGTATAAACAGTATACTATCTTGGTATAAACAGTATACTATTTTGGTATAAACAGTATATTATCTTGGTATAAACAGTATACTATCTTGGTATAAACAGTATACTATCTTGGTATAAACAGTATACTATCTTGGTATAAACAGTATACTATCTTGGTATAAACAGTATACTATCTTGGTATAAACAGTATACTATCTTGGTATAAACAGTATACTATTTTGGTATAAACAGTATACTATTTTGGTATAAACTGTATATTAAAACTAGGTTTGCTATTAAATATAATCATGTACATTACTCAGTACTCTATGAATTCACTATACATGATTTCACTATAGAGGAGTTATACACTACCAGTTGTACTAGTTCATATAAAAAGAAGTGCAATTCCCCGTTAAAAATAACGGTGTTTCCCTAGTGTGACTCGTACATGTTAGAAATAGGAATTAAAATATATTATTAATAATTCTCTTGCGTACAGCCTATACCAGTAGTGTGTATATATATTTATTTAATTAAGAATAACATATTATTAATTTAGCTCAATATATTTGTGATACAGCCTGTACAAATATATATATTTACATTATTATATTAAGTAAATTTTGTACTTTTCTCCTATCGTTCTTAAGAAGTAAACACAAAATAAATAACACACAACCTAGGCAAGAAGGACTTATTCCTGGGATATTCCCTTAATGTCCCAGGAATAAATACTTCTAGTCTTATACCAGAAAATAATATATTTCGTATATTATAGGCATTAAATTCACCATATGACACAGTAAAAGTAGTATATTTCAACCATTGTAAATAATATAACACATTCATTCTTCAAAATATTTTCAGGAATAAAATTTTCAGTTTTAACTGACCAAATAATAGTAATTGATTATTGAAGGAAATTAGATATTTATTTCTAGCTCGAGAATTTGATTTGTATAATGACCATCCTTTACTAATTTCTATGATAGGTTTTTCAATTTCTTTACATTTTCTACAAAAAGATACTAAAATATTAGTTAATCTTCTATATTTAACCTAGGTATAATTTGAATAGTGTTGATAAGGAGAACTAATAGCTATTGATGGTAAATAATACATTTTTATTCAAAAATAATATTGGAACTATATAGTCCCAATGTCGGCAAAATATTCAAAAATAATTTAATCGAGAATTGTTCTAATTTCCACATCATATTAACAATATCATGTTAACAATATCATGTGAACAATATCATGTTAACAATATCATGTTAACAATATCATGTTAACAATATCATGTTAACAATATCATGTTAACAATATATCATGTTTTCTTAGTATTTAAACTGTCTATTGATAGTATGATTAAAACGCAATAAAAACAATCACAAGGCTATAGCTTATATACTTATCTGTTGCCTTATCGTTTACATACATCAGAAATAACTTTACTGCACACTATCTGTGAACTGCCTTCTTGAGAATTATTAGTAATAAATCTGTTGTAAGGAATTAAACGTCTGCTTCGGAACCAAAGGCCTTATCACTGACGGCAAAAGGAAATAAAATACAAGGGACTGGAAGAAGCAGTCAGAGAGTAGAGTGGCTTCCTTAACTTAGGCACCTACCGCCAGTCAATGGCAAACGATCATGGATGCAGAAAAGCTACTCCGTGAATGCAATCACTTACCAAGGAATGTGATGAAAAGGGACACAAGCACCGGTGGCTGCACCCACGGATGGAAGAGGAAAATGAAGAGGTGATAGTAAATGAAGCCTACGAGTCTACCTAACAAAAAATATAAGAGGAAAATGAAGAGGTGATAGTAAATGAAGCCTACGAGTCTACCTAACACAAAATCTAAGAGGGAAATGAAGAGGTGATAGTAAATGAAGCATACGAGTCTACCTAACACAAAAATCTACGAGGAAAATGAAGAGGTGATAGTAAATGAAGCGTACGAGTCTACCTAACACAAAAATCTACGAGGAAAATGAAGAGGTGATAGTAAATGTAACCTACGAGTCTACCTAACACATAAATTTAAGAGGGAAATGAAGAGGTGATAGTAAATGAATCCTACGAGTCTACCTAACACTGAATCTAAGAGGGAAATGAAAAGGTGATAGTAAATGAAGCCTACCAGTCTACCTAACACAAAATCTAAGAGGAAAATGAAGAGGTGATAGTAAATGAAGCCTACGAGTCTACCTAACACAAAATCTAAGAGGGAAATGAAGAGGTGATAGTAAATGAAGCATACGAGTCTACCTAACACAAAAATCTACGAGGAAAATGAAGAGGTGATAGTAAATGAAACCTACGAGTCTACCTAACACATAAATTTAAGAGGGAAATGAAG
The DNA here is from genome assembly GCA_947561585.1 of Caprella mutica. NCBI lineage: Eukaryota > Metazoa > Arthropoda > Malacostraca > Amphipoda > Caprellidae > Caprella > Caprella mutica. The sequence goes on from CANNZV010000774.1 coordinate 102,333, forward strand.
AGGTGATAGTAAATGAAGCCTACGAGTCTACCTAACTCATAAATTTAAGAGGGAAATGAAGAGGTGATAGTAAATGAGGCCTACGAGTCTACCTAACAAAAAAATTATTATTTCACTTGAAATGTTTTAAAATTTGTGGAACATATACACATGCCAATAAAGGGGGCCCTTAGGTTTGAAGCAATCTTTAAGTATCTTTTTCATTTACGCTCCGATTCATCTGAAACTTTGCAGTTATATGTAGAAAGTAATTCTAAGATATTTTTGTTTTCTTATAAAATAAGTTAAAATGTTGACATTTTCTATTTATTAATTTTTATGGGGGAAATAGTCAACTTTCTAAAAATCTAAAATTGTGGCGAGTTTTCGATCAATTGTTTTTGTTTGTGGCTGAAAATATTGGTAATGCAAGCCAAATTGATCTTCCGATTTGTAATATTGAAATTTCATTAAAAGTTTTTAGAATTCTTGAAAAAATGATTTAAAAATATATATATAGAAACAATAGTAACAATAATTGTGAGATAAAAAATAAAACAAAGCCGATTGTATCTCAGAATTTAAAGATGCTACTTTTCGCAAAAAGGTACCAACAGTACATACTCAGAAAAAGTCTTCTAACTACTTAGACTGCAGTGGTTCTTAACCTTTTTTTAGGTACCGAACCCCAGAAGCTCCATATATGCATTCACCGAACCCTTGTAGTTGAAAAAATAAAATGTGTGTTTTTCCATCCAAAAAAAACATAAGTACATAATTATTGCATATACTGTATTAGTAAAGAAGTGTGTCATGCATCATTTGTACACTAAATCACTCTGCTCAATGATCAGAACGAGCTAAACATGAATTTCGCATATGAATAAAAAACATAATGAACCAAACTGCCGAACCCCTGAAACTGACTCTCCGAACCCCTGGGGTTCGACCGAACACAGGTTAAGAAGCACTGACTTTGATCTGACTTTCTAAGATTAAATAGAAGAACAAGAAAAGAAGTAGATTTTAAAAAAATGGTCAAACTATGATTTTTCGTTTTTATGTCTGATATTAATCTACAGACATATCTCTACAAGACTGTGAAAACAGAATTGCAAAATTCTCACTATAAGTCGTACAAACGTACTTTACTCCTGGAAACTTTTGAGTTTCCAGACTAACAAGTTTCCAACCTAATGACTAATGGTTATGCAATGGAGTGGAGGGAAGAGGGGTCTCCACTGTTTAAAAGTCCCCCTTCTTCACAATGAAGTTGTGTAACCGATAATGTCACAGTGGTAAGCTGTTATCAGCAGGTAAATACCATTTTCAAACTTTAGAACCCTAAAACCTAAAATCGCTACTTCTTCTAGAGTTTTCAACCGATTTTTTTGTTATTCAACGGGCAAGATGAAGGTAAATTCTTAGGCTGCAATTTTATCTTATGAATTTCAAAATTTGTTCGAGAAAAAATAAAAATTTAAAACAATTTGAAAAATTTATAAAAAAAATAATTCAATTTTTACTTTTTCGGTATTCTCAAAAAACAGGTTATGATTTCCAAATAACTGTGAGAGAAGATATGTTTTCATACCTTTTAGCTATATTATGAAGCATAAAACCGAAATATTGGTCAAAAATTGTGAAGAGAAGATAAATTTTGAAAATGTTTCAAAAAAAACTCGAAAATAACTCAAAAATATAAAAAAAATTATCTTTTTCTTCGCTTATAAAATAGGAGGATAGTGCGAAACCCACACGGACAACTTATATTATACATATTATAATAAATATATAGAACAAAATTGAAATGGTTTGCAGCTTTATAACCAGTAACCTTAGATTTAGTGCAAGTACCTGTAATCAAAGTTTTCAATTTTCCTATTATTTTCAAATCTTACAAATTTGTCGTTATGTACTCAGATCAATTTTAAAATATCTGCAAACACTAAAACTAGTAAAGTTTATTTTTGGATATTTGAAATTAGTAAACTATGAAAATAAATCTCGAAAAGTGAACGTTACTTTGACAATTTCACCAACCAAAATTTTTGTTTCCGTGTGTGCCAAATTGCCGTTATCTTCTTACAGTTAATTAAGTAGATCATTTACAGTTAAGTAGATCGTTAGTTCATTTCAGGTCTGCATTGGAACGACTTGAACGTGACTTACAACTCCCTATTTTTCTCTTAATTTAATCTCCATGTACTAAAAGACCAGACGAGCTCACTTGTAAATGTTAAAAACTTCTTCATAGGTCCTCTCTAGGCTCCGGGAAAAAATGAGTTGATTAAATAATATTATAGAACTAAGGTCTAAGATCGTTATTCTGCAAACCACATAGAATTTTATTCAGTATGTTTTTTTATTAACTTTTAAAAGTTTTTAATACTCCGTGTGCAACAATTGTATGAATCACTAACCTGACGCTGAAGAAAAAGATTTTACACTCTTTGTATTGATTTCAAATTTGAATTTTATTAACAAACAATGTGTTTACGGCCTTCAATTAAGATTTGCGGTGTTTATAACAGTTTCTATAATAAAATTAGCAAGTCGGAAGTAAAACGAGTTTAGCGGAGTTTTGATTATAGAAATCTTAAGCTAATATTCCTGCAATTAATTTTGCTTGTTTGCCCCAACAGACTTTTTTATTTCACCCGGGCTTCAGAGGCCCGCCTGTTAAATCATGATATGAAAATAAATAGAAACAAAACATGTTGTATTATCTTTATTGGTATTTATACGATAAATAACAATTAAACTCAAGGAATTTCGGCAACTGAAGTCAATTAGTTTCTAAATTATAAATTTATATTCTTACCAGATTTATCCTGTTCTATAGGATTAAAACTTTCAAAGTTCAATAAATATTTATAACCTGAGTAAATAATTCTACAAATTGAATGGCGAATAGGGTACAGAGTCTATCTAATATTTTGATAGTTTCCTCAGTCATACCGGGAAAAGGATCTATCTACACACAGACCCTTTACTCTCCATTAATTACACCTACTCAAACTACAATTATACGCGAGTAAAGAATCTATTGGACGATAGACCCTTTACTCTCCATTAATTACACTTACTCAAACTACAATTATACGCGAGTAAATGATCTATTGGACGATAGACCCTTTACTCTCCATTAATTACACTTACTCAAACTACAATTATACGCGAGTAAAGGATCTATTGGACGATAGACCCTTTACTCACCATTAATTACACTTACTCAAACTACAATTATACGCGAGTAAATGATCTATTGGACGATAGACCCTTTACTCTCCATTAAGTACACTTACTCTAACTACAATTATACGCGAGTAAAGTATCTATTGGACGATAGACCCTTTACTCTCCATTAATTACACTTACTCAAACTACAATTATACGCGAGTAAATGATCTATTGGACGATAGACCCTTTACTCTCCATTAATTACACTTACTCAAACTACAATTATACGCGAGTAAATGATCTATTGGACGATAGACCCTTTACTCTCCATTAATTACACTTACTCAAACTACAATTATACGCGAGTAAAGGATCTATTGGACGATAGACCCTTTACTCTCCATTAATTACACTTACTCAAACTACAATCATACGCGAGTAAATGATCTATTGGACGATAGACCCTTTACTCTCCATTAATTACACTTACTCAAACTACAATTATACGCGAGTAAATGATCTATTGGACGATAGACCCTTTACTCTCCATTAATTACACTTACTCAAACTACAATTATACGCGAGTAAATGATCTATTGGACGATAGACCCTTTACTCTCCATTAATTACACTTACTCAAACTACAATTATACGCGAGTAAAGGATCTATTGGACGATAGACCCTTTACTCTCCATTAATTACACTTACCCAAACTACAATTATACGCGAGTAAAGGATCTATTGGACGATAGACCCTTTACTCTCCATTAATTACACTTACTCAAACTACAATTATACGCGAGTAAAGGATCTATTGGACGATAGACCCTTTACTCTCCATTAATTACACTTACTCAAACTACAATTATACGCGAGTAAAGGATCTATTGGACGATAGACCCTTTACTCACAAATGTTAGATAGACCCTTCACTCACAAATGTTAGATAGACCCTTTACTCACAAATATTAGATAGACCCTTTACTCACAAGTGATAGATAGACCCTTTACTCACAAATGTTAGATAGACTCTTTACTCACAAATGTTAGATAGACCCTTTACTCACAAATGTTAGATAGACCCTTTGCTCACAAATGTTAGATAGACACTTTACTCACAAATGTTAGATAGACCCTTTATTCACAAATGTTAGATAGACACTTTACTCACTAATGTTAGATAGACCCATTACTCATAAATGTTAGATAGACCCTTTACTCACAAATGTAAGATAGACCCTTTACTCACAAATATTAGATAGACCCTTTACTCAAAAGTGTTAGATAGACCCTTTACTCACGAATGTTAGATAGACCCTTTACTCACAAATGTTAGATAGACCCTTTACTCACAAATGTTAGATAGACACTTTACTCACAAATGTTAGATAGACCCTTTGCTCACAAATGTTAGATAGACCCTTTACTCACAAATGTTAGATAGACCCTTTGCTCACAAATGTTAGATAGATCTTTACTCACAAATGTTAGATAGACGCTTTACTCACAAATGTTAGATAGACCCTTTGCTCACAAATGTTAGATAGACCCTTTGCTCACAAATGTTAGATAGACCCTTTGCTCACAAATGTTAGATAGACCCTTTACTCACAAATGTTAGATAGACCCTTTATTCACAAATGTTAGATAGACCCTTTACTCACTAATGTTAGATAGACCCTTTACTCATAAATGTTAGATAGACCCTTTACTCACAAATGTTAGATAGACCCTTTACTCACAAATATTAGATAGACTCTTTACTCAAAAGTGTTAGATAGACCCTTTACTCACGAATGTTAGATAGACCCTTTACTCACAAATGTTAGATAGACCCTTTACTCACAAATGTTAGATAGACCCTTTACTCACAAATGTTAGATAGACCCTTTGCTCACAAATGTTAGATAGACCCTTTACTCACAAATGTTAGATAGACTCTTTACTCACAAATGTTAGATAGACTCTTTACTCACAAATGTTAGATAGACCCTTTACTCACAAATGTTAGATAGACCCTTTACTCACAAATGTTAGATAGACCCTTTGCTCACAAATGTTAGATAGACCCTTTACTCACAAATGTTAGATAGACCCTTTACTCACTAATGTTAGATAGACCCTTTACTCATAAATGTTAGATAGACCCTTTACTCACTAATGTTAGATAGACCCTTTACTCATAAATGTTAGATAGACCCTTTACTCACAAATGTTAGATAGACCCTTCACTCACAAATATTAGATAGACCCTTTACTCAAAAGTGTTAGATAGACCCTTTACTCACGAATGTTAGATAGACTCTTTACTCACAAATGTTAGATAGACCCTTTACTCACAAATGTTAGATAGACCCTTTACTCACAAATGTTAGATAGACTCATTACTCACAAATGTTAGATAGACCCTTTACTCACAAATATTAGATAGACGCTTTACTCAAAAGTGTTAGATAGACCCTTTACTCACGAATGTTAGATAGACTCTTTACTCACAAATGTTAGATAGACCCTTTACTCACAAATGTTAGATAGACCCTTTACTCACAAATGTTAGATAGAACCTTTGCTCACAAATGTTAGATAGACCCTTTACTCACAAATGTTAGATAGACTCTTTACTCACAAATGTTAGATAGATCTTTACTCACAAATGTTAGATAGACCCTTTACTCACAAATGTTAGATAGACCCTTTACTCACAAATGTTAGATAGACCCTTTACTCACAAATGATAGATAGACCCTTTACTCACAAATGTTAGATAGACCCTTTACTCACAAATGTTAGATAGACCCTTTATTTACAAATGTTAGATAGACCCTTTACTCACAAATGTTAGATAGACCCTTTACTCACAAATGTTAGATAGACCCTTTATTCACAAATGTTAGATAGACCCTTTACTCACAAATGTTAGATAGAACCTTTGCTCACAAATGTTAGATAGACCCTTTACTCACAAATGTTAGATAGACTCTTTACTCACAAATGTTAGATAGATCTTTACTCACAAATGTTAGATAGACCCTTTACTCACAAATGTTAGATAGACCCTTTACTCACAAATGTTAGATAGACCCTTTACTCACAAATGATAGATAGACCCTTTACTCACAAATGTTAGATAGACCCTTTACTCACAAATGTTAGATAGACCCTTTATTTACAAATGTTAGATAGACCCTTTACTCACAAATGTTAGATAGACCCTTTACTCACAAATGTTAGATAGACCCTTTACTCAAAAGTGTTAGATAGACCCTTTACTCACGAATGTTAGATAGACCCTTTACTCACAAATGTTAGATAGACCCTTTACTCACAAATGTTAGATAGACACTTTACTCACAAATGTTAGATAGACCCTTTGCTCACAAATGTTAGATAGACCCTTTACTCACAAATGTTAGATAGACCCTTTGCTCACAAATGTTAGATAGATCTTTACTCACAAATGTTAGATAGACCCTTTACTCACAAATGTTAGATAGACTCTTTGCTCACAAATGTTAGATAGACCCTTTGCTCACAAATGTTAGATAGATCTTTACTCACAAATGTTAGATAGACCCTTTACTCACAAATGTTAGATAGACCCTTTACTCACAAATTATAGATAGACCCTTTACTCACAAATGATAGATAGACCCTTTACTCACAAATGTTAGATAGACCCTTTACTCACAAATGTTAGATAGACCCTTTATTTACAAATGTTAGATAGACCCTTTACTCACAAATGTTAGATAGACCCTTTACTCACAAATGTTAGATAGACCCTTTACTCACTAATGTTAGATAGACCCTTTACTCACAAATGTTAGATAGACCCTTTATTTACAAATGTTAGATAGACCCTTTACTCACAAATGTTAGATAGACCCTTTACTCACAAATGTTAGATAGACCCTTTATTTACAAATGTTAGATAGACCCTTTACTCACAAATGTTAGATAGACCCTTTACTCACAAATGTTAGATAGACCCTTTACTCACTAATGTTAGATAGATCTTTACTCACAAATGTTAGATAGACCCTTTGCTCACAAATGTTAGATAGATCTTTACTCACAAATGTTAGATAGACCCTTTACTCACAAATGTTAGATAGACCCTTTACTCACAAATGTTAGATAGACCCTTTACTCACTAATGTTAGATAGATCTTTACTCACAAATGTTAGATAGACCCTTTGCTCACAAATGTTAGATAGATCTTTACTCACAAATGTTAGATAGACCCTTTGCTCACAAATGTTAGATAGACCCTTTGCTCACAAATGTTAGATAGATCTTTACTCACAAATGTTAGATAGACCCTTTACTCACAAATGTTAGATAGACCCTTTACTCACTAATGTTAGATAGACCCCCTTTACTCACAAATGTTAGATAGACCCTTTACTCACAAATGTTAGATAGACCCTTTACTCACAAATGTTAGATAGACCCTTAACTCAAAAATGTTAGATAGACCCTTTACTCACAAATGTTAGATAGACCCTTAACTCAAAAATGTTAGATAGACCCTTTACTCAAAAATGTTAGATAGCTTCTCCATCCTATTTTCTCCCTAATTTTTAACTTTATCAATTGTATTTGAATATTTATAAATTAATCAATAATATCGCTTATGTTTATTTCACTATACACACCATAATAATACACTCCTCTATGCTTCTGAAAATAATATCCTTTGTATTTAATTATCTTGGTCACATCACGTAATTCGATTTACACCAACTTTATGAGGCGCTGTCTATAGAATGACAGTTTACCCGTTTTGTGACACACGAACAGATATATTAGATTAGTATAATGTATACTGTATAGCCTGTATACAGTGTATAGGGTATCTGTATGGGTTATATCTATAGGTTACACAGCAAGATACGCTTTTTAAAATGTCACGACCTTTATGTGTTAAACCTATACGAGTACATCCAAGAAAAAAAGTTCCTCTGTTGATGTACTATCAGAGAAAAGAGTCACTGTGATGATGTACTATCAGAGAAAAGAGTCACTGTGATGATGTACTATCAGAGAAAAGAGTCACTGTGATGATGTACTATCAGAGAAAAGAGTCACTGTGATGATGTACTATCAGAGAAAAGAGCCACTATGATGATGTACTATCAGAGAAAAAAGTCCCTGTGATGATGTACTATCAGAGAAAAGAGTCACTGTGATGATGTACTATCAGAGAAAAGAGTTACTGTGATGATGTACTATCAGAGAAAAGAGTCACTGTGATAATGTACTATCAGAGAAAAGAGTCACTGTGATGATGTACTATCAGAGAAAAGAGTCACTGTGATGATGTACTATCAGAGAAAAGAGTCACTGTGATGATGTACTATCAGAGAAAAGAGTCACTGTGATGATGTACTATCAGAGAAAAGAGTCACTGTGATGATATACTATCAGAGAAAAGAGTCACTGTGATAATGTACTATCAGAGAAAAGAGTCACTGTGATGATGTACTATCAGAGGAAAGAGTCACTGTGATTATGTACTATCAGAGAAAAGAGTCACTGTGATTATGTACTATCAGAGAAAAGAGTCACTGTGATGATGTACTATCAGAGAAAAGAGTCACTGTGATGATGTACTATCAGAGAAAAGAGTCACTGTGATGATGTACTATCAGAGAAAAGAGTCACTGTGATGATGTACTATCAGAGAAAAGAGTCACTGTGATGATGTACTATCAGAGAAAAGAGTCACTGTGATGATGTACTATCAGAGAAAAGAGTCACTGCATGATGTGAATTTTATAAATCACAGTTTTCTAATTTTCTTCTATTTTCAAATCTTGCAAATTTGTCGTGGTAGACGAGTTATAAATTAATAAAGTGTCAAAAAATTGTTACACTTTTATTTAACTGTACTCGGGTAATTTTCAATCATTAAGCAGGATTTTCTGACTTTAACTTTTGAAAAAATAGCAATTAATTTTAATTATCTTTCAAGAATTTCATCCTTTACTTTCTTGAGTGGAATTAGTATTTGCAAAACAATGCAGTTTTATTCAACACAAATATAGAACTTTTATGCATTGAAAATAAAATAACTCAATTAACATTATATTGTACATCTTCCTTTCTATAGGTACTATTAATTAATTAACTATAGGTACATGAATAGAAAGACAAACCGTAATTCAACAGTACGGAGATTTCAACACTCAATATAAAGTTATCAATGTATATAATGTAAAGAGACATACCTAACTTATCAATTAACTATGATAAATACTCTTAAACTGTCTATAGTAATTAAACATCTTGTATTAAATTGCTTGATAGTATGTAAATAAACAGTTCTTACTATAATGTTAAATAAATATTAATTGCACTTCTATGATACATAGTAAAAAGTTAAATAACTTTACTCTCTACAGTCTTTACTCTTTACAGTGCTTTACTCTTTACAGTGCTTTACTCTTCACAGTGCTTTACTCTTTACAGGGCTTTACTCTTTACAGGGCTTTACTCTTTACAGTGCTTTACTCTTTACAGTGCTTTACTCTTTACAGTCTTTACTCTTTACAGTCTTTACTATTTACAGTGCTTTACTCTTTACAGTGCTTTACTCTTTACAGGGCTTTACTCTTTACAGTGCTTTACTCTTTACAGGGCTTTACTCTTTACAGTGCTTTACTCTTTACAGTCTTTACTCTTTACAGTCTTTACTCTTTACAGGGCTTTACTCTTTACAGTGCTTTACTCTTTACAGTCTTTACTCTTTACAGTCTTTACTCTTTACAGGGCTTTACTCTTTACAGGGCTTTACTCTTTACAGTCTTTACTCTTTACAGGGCTTTACTCTTTACAGTGCTTTACTCTTTACAGTCTTTACTCTTTACAGTCTTTACTCTTTACAGGGCTTTACTCTTTACAGTGCTTTACTCTTTACAGGGCTTTACTCTTTACAGGGCTTTACTCTTTACAGTGCTTTACTCTTTACAGGGCTTTACTCTTTACAGTGTTTTACTCTTTAAAGTTCTTTACTCTTTCCATGACTCACTAAAAGTAATTGAAGATGACTGATCATTTCCTTCATTTTCAAGTTCATCGACAGTGAATATTTCCGACAATTAGAATATAACAAAGAATAGTGAGTGAGTCAAAGTATAGTTGTAAAATGTATAGTCAATGTATATTGACTATACAGAGTGACACAAAAGTTCTGATATAAATAAAATATATCAGATAAAACATCTAAATAGGTAAAACAACTTGAAAAGTGCTATGACTGCCTCCAATCTGTCTTTGTTGCTTCAACCGCTGCACGCAACTCATCCATTGGCAGTTTTGTCCATTTCATATGCGTTTTCGCTTAACTGTTTAGTTTATATAATACAGTTGCATTGGAATATACAGGCACACATTCTTCCCCAATGCTTACCACACGCAGAATTCCATCGTATGAAATCAGATGAAAACTTTCCCACTCGGTGAATTTTTTCTACCACAACTGTGACTCTCCACTGAAAGTACCATTAACTTCTTCAAAATAAGAGATGACAGTTATTGTAACTTATATTTTATCTGTGAAAAATGTACGGAATTTGCTCAACTTATTTCACATAAATGTTATATTTACAATGAAAAAAATTTTGTTAGTGAACTTTTGTGTCACCCTGTATAATGTATATATCAAAATATGATAAATTATATTAATAGCATAGCCACACTATAGCCAAAGTATAGCCACACTATAGCCAAAGTATAGCCACACTATAGCCAAAGTATAGTCACACTATAGCCAAAGTATAGTCACACTATAGCCAAAGTATATTCACACTATAGCCAAACTATAGTCACACTATAGCCAAAGTATAGTCACACTATAGCCAAACTATAGTCACACTATAGCCAAAGTATAGTCACACTATAGCCAAAGCATAGTCACACTATAGCCAAAGTATAGTCACACTATAGCCAAAGTATAGTCACACTATAGCCAAAGTATAGTCACACTATAGTTAATTTATGAACGGTTGGTTCAAACCACACCTCATTATTGTTCACTCATATCTTACTGATAAATAATGTTACTCACCTTGCAAGAAAAGAGTAATGAACTCACCTTACTCACTCATAACTCACTCCTCACTCACTCATAACTCACTCCTCACTCACTCACCACTCACTCCTCATTCACTCACCACTCACTCACCACTCACCACTCACCACTCACCACTCACCACTCACTCCTCACTCACTCACTCACTCACTCACTACTCACTCACTACTCACTCACTCACTACTCACTCACTCACTCACTCACTCACTCACTCCTCACTCACTCCTCACTCACTCCTCACTCACTCCTCACTCACTCCTCACTCACTCCTCACTCACTCACTACTCACTCACTCACTCACTCCTCACTCACTCCTCACTCACTCCTCACTCACTCCTCACTCACTCCTCACTCACTCCTCACTCACTACTCACTCACTCCTATTAACGGTATATTGTTTCCTGTATTTATTTTTACTCAGTAAATTTAATTAAAGAATACAATGAAGAGCGCATTGTATAAACATAGAGAAAAACTGATATTTTTTTCTATATGAAAAAAAGTATAGTAAAATAGTTATTTTAAAAATTATCTTAAAACATAATTAAAAAATATTTAAATAGATAATTCACAACTGCAGCATCGCCTACTCGGGAAACTTGCCTATCACCTATCAGCGGGTACAATTAAATAGCAAAAACTAGTTAGAGCAGATGCGCAAGATTTTGCAAAACTCTCAAACTGTTTATTTACATTCTAGTTTACTTAATAATAAGATAATTAATCTGTACAATTGACGTGTATTTGAATTCTATTATCGTCGATGTTTCATTTTTTAAAGACAGTTGATTAAGTTATCAAACAGAGGGTAGTGCCATTGCTGCAGATGCGGTGAACATCACTGTAACTTATAAATATATATATGCATAACTAAATATTAACATTATTTATTTGCGAAAAAAAAATCATATTTTACTACCTACCCGTTCTTATGTTATCAGGAACAATAAAGTTCTTTATTCCATAACAAATTGACATATGTATATTGTACAAGTGATAAAAAAGCCGTACATTCTAACTTCAAACCACTAAAATGTGCAATAATTAATATGTAGTTAATTATTATTGCCTTATAGCAGTCAGATATATTTAAATGTATAGTGTATATATTGTATACTGCATATATTTCAGCACACTATAAAGAGGCGTATAACCGCAACCAAAAACATTAGACTTCAACCCATGGTCTTCAACTCTTCATTGACTGCTTTGCTGATTGTTCTGCCAGTTTTGACATCTGCTGATTTAGGTCTGAGTTCAAAAACTTTTTCAGTCCCGACAGAGAGTTTTGGTTCGCTGTAGAGTGTAGATCCTTTCGAAAACAGTGGTGACTTAATTTAACTTTTCCCTGGGCATCAAACTTGGCCACGAATCGATAAATGGTCGTGTTTGCGTAGCCAATGCTCCTAATAATGTCCGAAGGAGAAGTTCCAGTCTTTCTTATTTCGCGTGTGGTTATCCGTTGCGCTAATTCTGCCGTGTTTAGCGAAAGCCTTCTAAATATTAGTATACTTTCTTTTAGAATGTGGTTTCAAGATTATCTTACAGAAATTGCATTATCATTAGATGATTAGAGAAATAGTTAGAAATATATGAGAAATTCAACATAGTCCTAATTTACTTGTGGAACTCTGTAGTACAGTGTACAGTCTGTACTACAGGCTATATACTGTATATTAGTCCAGTACACTATACAGGTGCGCATACTGTAAATGGCAATACAGTTTTCAACAGTGATAAGCAATGGAAATCATATTAATCAGTTGTCATGACTACCACCCTAAACAAATAGTTAATATCACTTATTTAAAATCAATAGCCTTGAAGAAGAACCTAGTACTCCTACGAAGGAAAGTCCTATCACCTATTACTCCTATCATCCAATGGTAGATAGTCCTATCACCTAGTACTCCTACGAAGGATAGTCCTATCACCTATTACTCCTATCATCCAATGGTAGATAGTCCTATCACCTAGTACTCCTACGAAGGATAGTCCTATCACCTATTACTCCTATCATCCAATGGTATAGTCCTATCACCTAGTACTCCTACGAAGGATAGTCCTATCACCTATTACTCCTATCATCCAATGGTATAGTCCTATCACTCTATAATGATGATAGGTACATCCCCTGAAAAGCTAGTAAAGTTTTTGTGGTTATTTTACCAAGTTTTTTATGGTTATTCCACCAAGTTTTTTATGGTTATTCCACCAAGTTTTTTATGGTTATTCCACCAAGTTTTTTATGGTTATTCCACCAAGTTTTTTATGGTTATTCCACCAAGTTTTTTATGGTTATTCCACCAAGTTTTTTATGGTTATTCCACCAAGTTTTTTATGGTTATTCCACCAAGTTTTTTATGGTTATTCCACCAAGTTTTTTATGGTTATTCCACCAAGTTTTTTATGGTTATTCCACCAAGTTTTTTATGGTTATTCCACCAAGTTTTTTATGGTTATTCCACCAAGTTTTTTATGGTTATTCCACCAAGTTTTTTATGGTTATTCCACCAAGTTTTTTATGGTTATTTTCGGTAATGTCAATAAATAGACAAACAATGGAGTCTTTTGTGATCGTGACGTCACCAAAGCAACATAATTAGAAAAGAAAAGGCGTGGCGGTACCTACAGCTTAATAGATGAATAAATTTTTAAAATTATTCTGTACCCGTTTATTATCTATTTACTCCATTTCTATCGATAGTGTATCACTGGTGACGTCACACACCCCTGTACCTGTTAACAGTAGGTAGGACAGACGTCAGCTCCATTGTCACTACTGTCTAGGTAGGACAGTACCCGTAACTGTCTCTTCCGTTCAGTATTGTCTGGTGTACTGCCTCTCCCTGGGGTGTGTGAATAACTGTGGGAGAATTGGCACACCAGGTGCAGAGGGGTTAGCACTCACAAAAGCACAGGAAACAAGTGGGTGGGGGTGGGAGAGAGGGAAATAGAGAGGGGGTGGGGGGGTTAACATTCCGTGTGGTAGCATTTCATTCCTGAACTTTAGTGCATCCTTTAATTTCCTCATTCAAATACCAAACCAACATTAGCAAGTTAATTATTCGCAAAATAGGTTCTGAAGATTAGTTCAATTCTATTGATTTGAGCAAAACTTTTTTGTAGATTTATTTGTGTACCGATTTTCATGCTTTTTCATGGATTGTTTTTTTTTTGTTTACTAAATTTTAAAAAAATCGTGCATTGATTTTCCATTTTTTTGTGTGAGTGATAAATTTTATTTTTTTCATTTATTGATTTTCTATTTCATGTATATTGATATTTCAATTTTTGTTTACTTTATTGAATATTAGGAAATTCATATGCATATCAGCTAAATCCCATATACATTATACATGATGAAAATAATACATACATATTATTAGACCATACATATTTACTTTGAGATAACCTTTTTTTGCATAGTTATTAAATATTAAAAACCTTAATTAAATAATAAAGAAAGAGTTTAAGAAACTTAATTATCGAAATTAAAAGAGTTCTTAAACTTTGATAATAACTTGAAAATAAATATTACAGTTATATAAGGAAAAAATTATTTTAATGGTTTAATTTTATTATTATAATTTTAAATTTGTTGGAAAAGTTTATAATTATTTTTTCTCTTAATTTTTTGAAAAATTTATTGCATTATTAAAATCACCTTCGCAAATTGTGTAAGGTTATATTTTAGTCAGCATTTATATATTCATTCATTATCATCTTGTTATTCGCATTTGGTTAGATTTTGGGAGCGATCAGATAAAAGGTCAAGATCATTTATATCCCAAGGATTAGATGGTCAAGGTCATTTATAAGCGGGGCCGAAGGTATGCGCTCTAATGTGTCCATCACCTAGTTTTGTTTAGTTTTCGCAATAGTTTGGCACAGTAAATTTGACCAAAAACATAAGTAAGCAAGACATCATTTTATTTTGAAAGTTAGTACAGCTACGTAAAATTGGGTTAAATGATAATTGCCGGATGCGAAGTAAACATCGGATGCGAATATTAAGTTGTTACTATTAAAAAAACGTAACTATGTACATTAGCAGTTTTCTCCCCAAGATGTATTTATCTAATATTTTTATAACAACCTATTGCAATTTTCCCCCTTAATTCACATCTGGTAATTAGCACTTTACCCTGTGTGTAGTCAGTCACACAGAGAAAGTACACAGCCTATGTACAGACACAGCACTGATGTAGGAAGCGAGTAGGTAATTATTATTAATTAGTATAAGCAGAAGCTGTAGAGAGTTACATTGTGTGTAGATGTGTACTTAGTGTGCATAGGTATGTATAGATGTGTACTTAGTGTGCAGGTATGTATAGATGTGTACTTAGTGTGCAGGTATGTATAGATGTGTACTTAGTGTGCATAGGTATGTATAGATGTGTACTTAGTGTGCAGGTATGTATAGATGTGTACTTAGTGTGCATAGGTATGTATAGATGTGTACTTAGTGTGCATAGGTATGTATAGATGTGTACTTAGTGTGCATAGGTATGTATAGATGTGTACTTAGTGTGCATAGGTATGTATAGATGTGTACATAGTGTGCATAAGTATGTATAGATGTGTACTTAGTGTGCATAGGTATGTATAGATGTGTACTTAGTGTGCATAGGTATGTATAGATGTGTACTTAGTGTGCATTGGTATGTATAGATGTGTACTTAGTGTGCATAGGTATGTATAGATGTGTACTTAGTGTGCATAGGTATGTATAGATGTGTACTTAGTGTGCATAGGTATGTATAGATGTGTACTTAGTGTGCATAGGTATGTATAGATGTGTACTTAGTGTGCATAGGTATGTATAGATGTGTACTTAGTGTGCATAGGTATGTATAGATGTGTACTTAGTGTGCATAGGTATGTATAGATGTGTACTTAGTGTGCATAGGTATGTATAGATGTGTACTTAGTGTGCATAGGTATGTGTAGATGTGTACTTAGTGTGCATAGGTATGTATAGATGTGTACTTAGTGTGCATAGGTATGTGTAGATGTGTACTTAGTGTGCAGGTATGTATAATCAGTTTGCATTAAAAAAAATTCAAGAATAACAAAATATCCATAAAGTTTCTTTATCGAATTATTCATAGGGTGATTTTTATCATACGTATGGAATTTCACCTAAACACAAACATTGTTTCACGTAAACCCAAACTATCAAAACTGCTCAGTTTTCAAGATAGGGAACGAAGCATTTTTGTTGTATATTTTGTTATTCTTGAGAAATATTTTCTTGGGGGATTTATATGCAAGCTGTCAAATTTCATAGGATCTGAAATGAAGCACCCTGTATATTGTGTGATGTATATAGGTACATAGAGATGAAGGAATTGAGCCCCCCCCCCCCCAGTCAAGAGCCCTCCCCCCCCCCCCCTCCTGTTTTTCAATCCTCATTTACCTGTATTATTTAATCCTTATTGACACTTTTGTAGTTCAATACTGATTAAACATAAAATATATGTATAACCCCCCTGCCAGGTCATTGAACAATCATGAAGTATGCAGTACAACAAACTAGCGGATACAACAAACTACATTAGCAACTCTCAGTTATTTCTATCTAAGTAGTTCTTCATTTGTTTTAAATAAGGATTAAAAACAGGGAAGGGGGCTCGTGACCGGGGGGGCTTATGACCAGGGGGGCTCTTGACTGTACCCCGAAGGAATTAACCCTCTGTTGCCTATTGGTCACTATTTGACAGTTTATTATTTCATATAATAGGGTAACCACTCTATTACCGTATGCTAACAGTTGCCGTACAAGGGGCGTAAGTCATTAGTCAATCTAAATGTTGAAAATTCAACCTATCATGACGTAACACTCACTGTACGGTAACTGTATGCAGTCGGTAATTGAGTCGTTACCCTGTAGAACTTGTAACATTTTTAAATCTATCATAAAAATATTGTCTAATTTCTATAGTAACACGCATAGTAAATATTATATAAAAGTTTCATAAATAGAAAGGCTTTACACAATAACTAATTAGTGGTCACACAATAATTTTACATACCGAAGATGTGCAACCGTCCAATAACTCGAAAGTTGCCCTAGATATGAATAGCAATATTGTACCAGATAATAGTCAGTAATGCTGTTATCAGTAGAGATAAGGAAGAGATACCAAGGCATGCAAGGGGTATTCGCGGTAATCATTACCCAGTCAAAAAAATGTTACCGTTAGTTCTCTATCGGTAATTATAATCGATGTTAAAAAGATCATCTATCGACGACAATAAGTGATTAGACAAAAATACAATAGTAATTTATCATAAATTTAATAAGTTTTACTCTATCGTTCTTCGTCGGACACTCCCTAGGATAGTGTCTCTAATTATTATATTTTACGCTAAAATACCATCAATATTTACGGTAAAGGACAATAACATGTGTTAAAATAAACTACTTTTTCTTCCTCATTATGTTAAACTGGCACATGTTTATCCTATATGTGTTATAGGTACCTTTCTTAAAATGTATTTATTACAAATATATTAACATCGATTATGACATTTTCTATTTCTTTAATGCCAATTGATAATTAATGCCAATTGATAATTAATGCCAATTGATAATTAATGCCAATTGATAATTAATTCCAATTGATAATTAATGCCAATTGATAATTAATGCCAATTGATAATTAATGCCAATTGATAATTAATGCCAATTGATAATTAATGCCAATTGATAATTAATTCCAATTGATAATTAATGCCAATTGATAATTAATGCCAATTGATAATTAATGCCAATTGATAATTAATGCCAATTGATAATTAATGCCAATTGATAATTAATGCCAATTGATAATTAATGCCAATTGATAATTAATTCCAATTGATAATTAATGCCAATTGATAATTAATGCCAATTGATAATTAATTCCAATTGATAATTAATGCCAATTGATAATTAATGCCAATTGATAATTAATGCCAATTGATAATTAATGCCAATTGATAATTAATGCCAATTGATAGTTAATGCCAATTGATAATTAATGCCAATTGGTAATTAATGCCAATTGGTAATTAATGCCACTTGATAATTAATGCCAATCGATAATTAATGCCAATTGATAATTAATGCCAATTGATAATTAATGCCAATTGATAATTTATGCCAATTGATAATTTATGCCAATTGATAATTAATGCCAATTGATAATTAATGCCAATTGATAATTAATGCCAATTGATAATTAATGCCAATTGATAATTAATGCCAATTGATAATTTATGCCAATTGATAATTTATGCCAATTGATAATTAATACCAATTGATAATTAATGCCAATTGATAATTAATGCCAATTGATAATTTATGCCAATTGATAATTTATGCCAATTGATAATTAATGCCAATTGATAATTAATGCCAATTGATAATTAATGCCAATTGATAATTAATGCCAATTGATAATTAATGCCAATTGATAATTAATGCCAATTGATAATTTATGCCAATTGATAATTTATGCCAATTGATAATTTATGCCAATTGATAATTAATGCCTATTGATAATTAATGCCTATTGATAATTAATGCCAATTGATAATTAATGCCAATTGATAATTAATGCCAATTGATAATTAATGCCAATTGATAATTAATGCCAATTGATAATTAATGCCAATTGATAATTAATGCCAATTGATAATTAATGCCAATTGATAATTAATGCCAATTGATAATTAATGCCAATTGATAATTAATGCCAATTGATAATTAATGCCAATTGATAATTAATGCCAATTGATAATTAATGCCAATTGATAATTAATGCCAATTGATAATTAATGCCAATTGATAATTAATGCCAATTGATAATTAATGCTACTTGATATTAACTAAAAAAAATCTTAACTAATTACAATTAATAACCAATATCAATTATTTATAGAGGTGAAGATCGTAAACAATAAAAATATAAATTATAATACCTATAACAGGAATATATTGCACAGAGCAAATTCCCTGTCATCGAACACTGCCACACTACCGATCAATTGGAGTTAAAATAATAAATACTATGATCGAAAATATGTAACAATATGTAACAATAAATAATATGAATAACTGCTATAAATAGTCTAGGTATATTTAAGAAATATATTGGTTAAGCAACACTGTTATCTTTATATTGATCCAATTAATTTGCTAAGGGAAATAGTGTTTGTCTTATCAGTAACGCGCAAACGGATATTCATTCATCATCTATTCATTATATATCAACTTACTTGTGAAATCGTTCATTCATTTTGTAGTGTTAGGCAATATCCATTCCTTATCATTTATTATCTCGATGGAAAGATTTCCCACTAAAGATTCCGACACCGAAACACAGACACAACCTCACCCAACCAACGCTAGAGATATACTGAGTGTTTAGACAGGTGAGTAGGTAAAATTAACACACAGGTAAGTGGGTAAAATTAACACACAGGTGCGTACAATAACTTTTTTTAATTAAAAAGTTTGTTATAAGTTTCCAACTTATAGAACTGTTTCACATTTTCGATCCTATTAAAAACTAGATAATTTCCACTTTCAAAATCTAATAAACTGCTAACTGGATAACAACCAATCGTCCCACCAAATTCATGCACTATGGTTCAATGCTTTTTGAGTTATAAATGACCTTGACCTTTGACCGGATTCTTCCTAAGATTTCACCAGAATGTAACTAGACAGTGGATATTGACTAATCGTCCCATCAGATTTTAGGCAATTTGGTTAAATACTTTTTGAGTTATGTGATTAACAAGATGGAAAATAAATAAATATAAAATATAACATTCCGCAAATTTGCAAAGGTAATAATAGGTAATATTAACCTATTAAAACAATATACGGTTCAGTTATTATTCTAAAAATACTATTGTGTTTATTTACTATTTTTACATCAATATTGATGCTATTGTGATTATAGTATACGGTGTTAAAAGTATGCTTGAGCACAAACAGAAAATTACGAAGATTGTTTTTTTATTTCAGAAAACACGATAATCCTTTATATTTTTAAAACATATTGAAATATAAAATATATATTTAATCTATATTTCTTCCTTGCTATTTACCGACTCCCTTCAAATTGTCCTCAATTTCTACCCGATTATAATTCAATCCTTATTCTCATTGCTACCATAAAAATAGCTGTGTGACATAACTGACATTAGGTAACTGATGTCTTCAACTATAGCATTATTGCAATAAACCATGCAAATGGGTGGTCACCATGAACACTGGACATGACACCTGGTCATTTTTTCTATGGGGACATTCGAAGAATTTACTGTTCTACTCAGCCTGCCAACTCAAATCAGAAGACCTGAAGGAAAGAATCACGAGTGAAATGAATTTACTTACAGAAAAAAGAGTTATGGCAGCAATGAGACATGGATTGAAATATATCAAGATTTGGAGGACATGTGGACTCGTGGAGGGCGTCGGTAGATAGGTAAGAAGGAATAACAACTAAATATTTATTTAATGATGGTTTGTTAATGATATATCGTAAAAGATTATTGTGTTAAGTTTTTGTGTTAAAATAATTTTCGTGATTGTTGTGTTTGTGCGCAAGTATACTTTTGACACCATTTACTATAATCACTATTGCATCAATAGTGATTGATGAAAAGTTCTGAATTTTTCACCATTTTAAAAAAATAGTCGGACGCAATGGTATTTTTCGGAGAAATTATGACGTTAGTAGTTTTAGAGATATAACAATTCAAAGACAACGAGCGATCCAATGATGTCTGCCTGGTTCCAACAGCGAATGGCTCTTGCGATCCAGAGAGGCAGAGATGGGCGAAAAGTACATCGAAAGTACTTAAGTACTAAGTACAAGTACTCGTAAATCAATGTACTTGAAGTAGTTGCCCAAGTGCTCAAATAAAAAAGTGCTTTCAAAGTACAAGTACTAAGTACTTTTTAAAGTGCTTTCAAGTACCAAGTACATTTACAATACAATTCAAAAACTAATAATTTATACTGTTAACTCTGACAGTACATCTTCTAAGTGACTTTTTTCTTTGATAGTACATCATCACAGTGACTCTTTTCTCTGGTAGTACATCATCACAGTGACTCTTTTCTCTGATAGTACATCATCACAGTGACTCTTTTCTCTTATAGTACATCATCACAGTGACTCTTTTCTCTGATAGTACATCATCACAGTGACTCTTTTCTCTGATAGTACATCATCACAGTGACTCTTTTCTCTGATAGTACATCATCACAGTGACTCTTTTCTCTGATAGTACATCATCACAGTGACTCTTTTCTCTGATAGTATATCATCACAGTTACTCTTTTCTCTGATAGTACATCATCACAGTGACTACTTTCTCTGATAGTACATCATCACAGTGACTCTTTTCTCTGATAGTACATCATCATAGTGACTCTTTTCCCTGATAGTACATCATCACAGTGACTCTTTTCTCTGATAGTACATCATCACAGTGACTATTTTCTCTGATAGTACATCATCACAGAGACTCTTTTCTCTGATAGTACATCATCACAGTGACTATTTTCTCTGATAGTACATCATCACAGTGGCTCTTTTCTCTGATAGTACATCATCTCAGTGACTCTTTTCTCTGATAGTACATCATCACAGTGACTCTTTTCTCTGATAGTACATCATCACAGTGACCTCTTTTCTCTGATAGTACATCATCACAGTGACTCTTTTCTCTTATAGTACATCATCACAGTGACTCTTTTCTCTGATAGTACATCATCACAGTGACTCTTTTCTCTGATAGTACATCATCACAGTGACTCTTTTCTCTGATAGTACATCATCACAGTGACTCTTTTCTCTGATAGTACATCATCACAGTGACTCTTTTCTCTGATAGTACATCATCACAGTGACTCTTTTCTCTGATAGTACATCATCACAGTGACTCTTTTCTCTGATAGTACATCATCACAGTGACTCTTTTCTCTGATAGTATATCATCACAGTTACTCTTTTCTCTGATAGTACATCATCACAGTGACTACTTTCTCTGATAGTACATCATCACAGTGACTCTTTTCTCTGATAGTACATCATCATAGTGACTCTTTTCCCTGATAGTACATCATCACAGTGACTCTTTTCTCTGATAGTACATCATCACAGTGACTATTTTCTCTGATAGTACATCATCACAGAGACTCTTTTCTCTGATAGTACATCATCACAGTGACTATTTTCTCTGATAGTACATCATCACAGTGGCTCTTTTCTCTGATAGTACATCATCTCAGTGACTCTTTTCTCTGATAGTACATCATCACAGTGACTCTTTTCTCTGATAGTACATCATCACAGTGACTCTTTTCTCTGATAGTACATCATCACAGTGACTCTTTTCTCTGATAGTACATCATCACAGTGACTCTTTTCTCTGATAGTATATCATCACAGTTACTCTTTTCTCTGATAGTACATGATCACAGTGACTCTTTTCTCTGATAGTACATGATCACAGTGACTCTTTTCTCTGATAGTACATGATCACAGTGACTCTTTTCTCTGATAGTATATCATCACAGTGACTCTTTTCTCTGATAGTACATCATCACAGTGACTATTTTCTCTGATAGTACATCATCACAGTGACTCTTTTCTCTGACTGTACATCATCACAGTGACTCTTTTCTCTGATAGTACATCATCACAGTGACTCACTGTACACGTCCACACGCTTATAATTCGTCAATGTGTTTGGTAAATATTGGTTGTGATATCTAGGTATCACAAAATAAATATTCAATGTACTTAAATATACATTATTGTATGTCAGAATATATAAATATTCACCTTCACATAAAAGTATACTATGTCTTAGTTTTTGATTCAACTGTTTGACAAATTTTTCAAACTTACTGCTTGACAAACAATTTTCCATGGACCTCTTCAAACTCTAATTTTTATCCAGTTGCTGTAAATACATTCTTCATGTGAAAAAGAACTAATTTTGTAGAGATTTTAGAACTAATCTTTCAAAATCTCTTGACTGAAAGGAAAAAATGTACTTTGCAAAGTACTTTTTACTTGGGAAGTAACAAGTACTTGTAAAAAGTACTTCTAAGTAATTATTCAAAGTACTTTTTAGAAAGTACTTCAAGTAGTACTTGAAGTACTTACTTGTTACTTAGTACTTTTACTTGGTACTTGGGAAGTACTTTCCCGCCCATCTCTGCAGAGAGGGAATGCCTTCAGCATCCTCTCAGCTGCGAAGGAGAGGTATTAGGGCGGTCGGGTTCACCCCTTCCGGGTGTTCTCAACCCCTCTTTACGATCGTCGTAAGTTCCTTAAGGAATATACTCTTCTGTAAAGATTTTATTCTTGTTTTTAATGGAAAAATAATGTCTTTTTAAAGAACAACAAAATTTCAAGGCTGGTTTTCGTTTTTTTTCGACCCAACCTGTATAGTGTATATGTGATCACCCCCCATAAATAGTTCCAAATTTTTCTTTGTCTGTCTGTCACGTTTTATCAAAATAGGGCCCTGTCCATAGAGTTATGATAAACTACTCTAGAGTGAGGAAGTGTTGCAGCGATTGCAGAACGCTAAGGAAGACGGTGTAAAACCTTATTTTGATTCAGTTATATCATTTCTCCATTAAATTTTGTTTCAGTTATATCGTTTCTCCATTAAACTGACGCTAGATTGCCAGTTACGTGACTCAAAAATGAGGATTTTAGCGTCCCGCAAGACGCGATATTATTTTGGCCACTGACTCACCACTTGGTCCTGTCACACGAGCGTTTTGGAGTGTTTTCTACGCTCCAAAAGTGTTGCGTAACATGGATACAAATGAAATGTGTTTAAGGCTGAGAGTGTATATTCTTATAACTATGTTGAGAGGCTTCCAGGACACTAACCCCCCGTGCAAAAAAAAAAACGGACAAAACCCCCCGTGCAATAAACCCTCCGGACAAATACCCACCGGACAAAAAAAAAAAAAAAAAACCCCGGTCTATATAAATAGCATAATTCATTTTTATTAATATATTAAACATTATTCAATGCGAACCAATAATTATTACATTTTCTTCGAAAATATGACAATTTTTTTGCAAAATAAGGTATACCCAATAACCTATTTTATATTAAAAATAAGTACAGTATACATTTTGTCACTATCAAACCTGGCCGGGGGGGGGGGGGGGGCAAGCCCTCCTCAATTGGACCGCTAACCTAACCTTAGGTGCGCTATATCTCTTTATATTTATAGCATATAGTAATTTTATTAATAAAAAATTAATGAAAATTAATAAAAATGAATTATGCTATTTATATCGACGGGTTTTTTTTGCACCGGGGTTTTTTTGATTGGGGGGTTCCTGTCTGGGGGTCATTTGTCCGGAAGTTTATTGTACGGGGGTTTTTGTCCGGGGGTATATTGCACGGGGGTTTTTTGACCGCGGGGGTTTTTCTGCACGGGGGTTATTGTCCTGTCACCTGTAGAGAGAGCGAGCTGTTCCAGTGATGCAGGGCGGTCTTGTGCGCCCAATTTCTTCAGGTGTGTTATACAGCTCGCTCCGTCAGGTGTATATAATTTGCAATGATGATTAATTATATTTATATTGTTTTAAATTTATTGGAAAAAATTCTAAAAGTTTTCAAACACATTTATTTATCATGTTGAATTTATTTCAATGTGGTATCATGATTACAAAAGAGAGCGATAAAAATATTTCAAAATGAACATTAAGCTAAAATAAATAATCTTCTAAATGCACTTGAGGATATTTCAAGAATATCCTTTGTAGCTATACTACCACATGTTGAGAGAAAAATCCAGCACCTCCTGTAATTACATAGAGTTAATATTTGATTGAAAAGATTCAAACTCATCGGGAAATTCATAATATTAGAGGCTATTTAAACTCTGCGTTGAGGGTTTTTTCAGATATCAAGCTTTCGAATAGAAAGATTTCTATTCATCATCAGGAGACGGGTGGAAACCAGGACCTGACAATGAATTTTATGACCAATGGTTGTATGTTGGATACCGTCTTTCTATTTAAGCTATATATCCTAAAGTTTATTATTATTAATTAACAATCTATTTGATATTGAAATATGCATATGCATATGCATATTAGTAAATGCATATGCATATTGCTAAAAGCATATGAATATTTATAATTGCATATGCATGTTGATAAATGCATATGCATGTTGATAAATGCATATGCAAATTAGTAAATGCATATGCATATTTATAATTGCATATGCTAATCTAATAAGCATATTGGTTTTAGAAAAGCATATGCAAAATATGCAATGTCACAACCCTAGTTATAACTGTGAAAAAAGAATGTCCCCTTAATCCCTTAATGAAGGGCTCGCCGTTTTTTATGAATAAAAATGTTATTAGAATGTGTTTATAACCAAATAATATTTCAGAAAAGTAAAAAAATACATAAATTGCCAATAAGTGACTGGCAGTTTTCCGCCTGGAAGTTTACCGCCTGGCAGTTTTCCGTGTACCATCCTCTTGATCCTAAGTGTGTCCTCATGATCCTAAGTGCGTCCTTTTGATCCTTATTGTGTCTTCTTTCTTCTACGTGTGTCCTCTTGATCCTACTTGTGTCCTTTTGGTCCTACATGTGTCCTCTTGATCCTTCATGTGTCCTCTTTATCCTACATGTGTCCTCTTGATCCTACATGTGTCCTCTTGATCCTTCATGTGTCCTCTTGATCCTACATGTGTCCTCTTTATCCTACATGTGTCCTCTTGATCCTACATGTGTCCTCTTTATCCTACATGTGTCCTCTTGATTCTATGTGCGGTAGGTCAACCTCTATAGCTATGTATCTATTTCTATCAGACTATAGAGGTGCGATTGAAAACGGTCAACCTCTAGCTGGAAACATGAAAAAAATTCAATGCTGGTTTTCCCCATGAATTAACTAGTTAGAAGGATAATTGCACTTGAAAATTGTGCGAAAGTGTGACGTCACGCGAGCGACTCATGACGTCACTTGGTATACAGATTCTCGCATAGGAAATATTTGGTTATAGATCTTCATGAAATAACTTTTGATTACGTGGTCAAATAGATAATTAAACACATCGTTAATGTTAATATGTATACCTTATAGCTACTGAAATAATTTATTGAATTTAGCTCAGATCATGAATTGAATAGTTAGACTATTTAATATTTATCTAATTCATGGCTCAGATGATGTTCAATAATATTTGGATTTGTGTCGACTACGATCGATTGATTGTGTATTCTCCAACAATGATTGAAATTGAAGAGCTATAGAGAGTCAATTCTAATATAAAAATGTAGGCATATGAACTATTTATCACGATAAAATCGATATGGTGAAATATATATAATTAATATCTGTCAACGGATGTCTTCAATTAAGGAATGAATGGAAATCATAGATCACTAATTTTATATTGTTATTCTTTATACCTATATACAAATTAACAAAATGAATATAAAAAAAATGTAGAGAATAAAGTAGTTAATAGCTGTATTCTGCAAAGCTAGTATTAAGCTACAGAATTGGATATATTTTAGAATACATGCAACTATAATATATGGTACACGGAAAACTGCCAGGCGGAAAACTGCCAGGCGGAAGACTGCCAGTCGGAAAATTGCCGAAGCGGAAAAGTGCCAGGCGGAAAACTGCCAGGCGGAAAGCTGCCAGTCATTTACTCGCAATTTAATGACTTTAGTCAATAATAACATTTTAATTTATAATTAAACGTTAAGGAGTTAAGGAACATTCATTTTTACTTAGTATACAAAACAAAAATAATAGTTAAATGTAGACAATTTATTAGAAAAATATGTAAATATATAAATATTAAAGATATAAATGAAATATTATATAGAAATTAAAAACTAAAATCTTTCTTAGAAAAGGTTTAAAATACTAATAGAAGAAACAAAGAAATATTAATTAGTATTAGGGACAGAGTACAATTTCTTTGTTTACACAACGCATCTTTAAATTATCAGTTCATAACGCGCTAACTGTCTAATTTTTTGTTTATAATTTGAGAATTGAACAAGCCCTCAAGCTTAATATTCGCTTGTACTCATTATAAAACAACTTTGATTTATGTTTGTGAAATATTTAGAATTTGCAACACAACATCTATGATTATTAAACTGCTATTACCTATCCAATAGTACCTAAATCTCTGACAATTTCACTCGATCCAATTGGATTGTTCATTAATTAATAATACTTGTTACATATATATAAAGTAATATTGTAAAAATGAAGGAGTTGTGCTATTGACATGGAGAATAAAAATGTAAATATAATAAATATTGAACATACTTATATGTTGATTTAACATACACTTAATTTATTGTATAATTTAAGATTAATTAATTATGAAAGAAAATACCCATTAAGTGACTGGCAGTTTTCCGCCTGGTAGTTTTCCGCATGGCAGTTTTCCGCTTCGGCAGTTTTCCGCCTGGCAGTTTTCCGCTTGGCAGTTTTCCACCTGGCAGTTTTTCGGACACCATAATATATATAGTTGATTTTTTTATAAACTTAAATTTTGATATTTGCATTAATTAAAGCAATACAAATAAATGATAACATGCAAATACACTGCATTGAATAGGCATTATAGATTACTAGTTACTTAGTTAGGTATAGACTCAAAGTAAACAATACATACAAGAACCTTGAAATCGTATTCCAAGTGACGTCACCTTCTTTTTCTTTGTCGGTATTTCTGTCGAGTGCGAGTATCCTTCTAACTATTTAATTCATGGTTTTCCCTATAAACTACGTATATCGATTCGATTTCTTTTCGATTGCTGGGATATCGAATCGATAGATAGTTCCGTCGAATCGACAGACGTACCGTTGTTTGTAGGGTTAAAGAACCTCTGATAAAAATAGCTATTGTAGAGTTTTGAACAATTTATAAAATTATATACCTTTCACGAATATTAAATGGATTTTTTGTACCTAATACCTAGTTGGCAATCAAATAAATGATGTACATTTTTTTTTCTTCGGACTGAAAATTAGTAGGCCGGAAGTAGAGTAGGTTTTGTAAAGTTTCAATTATAAAAATCATTAAAAAGCATATAAAAATGAAAACATGCTATCAAAATTGATGCGGTTTCCAGAAAAATGATATGAAACATTAGCCTCGTTGACTGAAGCAATAAGAAAATTTGCGTGGAGGGGACATTTGGGTGAATTATAAATTATTTAAAATCTGCAGTGTTAGTTTATAAAGAACTACATACCCCATAAACAACCTATATCGATAAGATTTCTTTTCGATTGCCTGGAATATCGAATCGACGGATTGTTCCATCGAATCGACAGATCGTTGTTTGTAGGGTATGTGACCATGGCTTATTTAATGATAATTGAGTAAGCCATGATATGAACTGTCACAATAGTGTTTTTGGAGCGTTTAAACTCCTATCAAATGGGTTTAACAATATGTTTTTCAGACTCAAAGACGCTGTGAAAATGGTGTGATAAAGCGCTCGTGTGACTTTGCCCTATAACCAGACCTGGAAATTTGTATATTCTATGAGTCTATATGGCTCGATCTACGCTAAAATATCATCGTCATTATTCAATTTATAAATTGGGAAAAATCAGAGGTTACGGACAATAAGGGTGGATAGTTAAATTACACTAGTATAGTGATTAGTGACACTATATTGAGAACACGTTTTTCTTAACGGGTAAGTCTAGGTACACTATAGTAGGTAATAAATAATAACCATGCATTGGATTAAATAAACACAGTTTATGGGCAATTCGGTAATAATAAAACAAATCGTTAGTATATTTGATTGAAGGTTGGTTTATAATATTATTTTTAGAAAGGTATATTGTATGTGCTTATTTTTATTTAATAAATCGTTCTGAATTTTGTCTTATAATTATTAGACTTAACAGACGTAGATCGTATATTATACAGTATATATAAGTATATATTATGCATTGCTCTTTGAAATGTTATATAATTTAAACTATAGTTAACCAATATATTAATTACAATAATATATTACATCACTTCCTCGCTGCATCTTCCTCCTCTTGTACTGTACGTATAGCCTTCCTCTCACCACTCTACTCCTCATCGCTTCTATCTCTATTTCACCTTTCATTCCAGTAATGGTTGCATATCTGAGTGAACCCAATATCCTTCTCATTGTCCCATTCTCCTGTCCCTGCAGCTTCCCGATGGCCTCCTCCCTAGAATCCACCACCTCCATTCCAAACAACACACTGGCCAGTGTGTTGTTTGGAATATTGTTTTGGAATGAACAATCCATCGATTCGAGATCCCTGGCAATCGAAAAGAACTTTAATCGATTTACGTTGTTTATATGGGGGCAGCACCAATGACTTCCAGTACAATTTGCCCATCCTCACTCGGTGCACAGCTCTTTTCAATTATAGACTAAGTCATGTTACTCAGCCTTCTCGCCTGTTCCATCATATTTCTCCGCTTTCCCTCATACAATCCACGTCAGTCTCTCACCATCACCAACAAATACTGTATCTCCTTGACCACCAGAATTGCCTTTATCTCCTCAACTCAATTTCTTACATTGTACAGCAAACATTTGTTCTTTCCAGCGTTCACCTCCACCCCAAACTGGCCTACTGCCTCTTTAATAATTCTTATCATATCCCTTGCTTCTTCCATTCCTCCAGCCAACAACAGTCCATCATCCGCAATTAGAGCAGGCTATTCACTTTCACTCCACACATCCATATGCCTTCTGCTTTTCTCTTGATTTCATCAATAATCTTATATGTTAGGAGTTTGAAGAATAGTGGTGATGCAGTGCAACCTTGCCTTATCCCGCTCTCCACGTTTACTGATTTTATTATATTCATGAAAAATAGAGCGGTTACACTGAATACCGAATACCTGAAACATTCTTACGTCAGATTTAGTTCACAGTGTAAGCTGAATCATAAGAAAGAGTTCTCAGTGTTTACACTACATTTTCATACGTGCAGTAAGGCAGTTGGGATTTGGTTTCGAACAAGTATAAATAAATGGTTTGTAAGTGAACCTTTGAAAATATTTAGTATATTTAACCAAGGTAAGTTTAGATATCTTAAAAATATTTAGGTAGGTTAATAATTTCTAAAAGTCTAAAATTATTTTGAGCCCTTCAATTGCAAATATCGAGAAATATCTAATTTTTCTCCTACCTATGCAATGCTACATTGTTATTTTGGAGAGAATTTATGATGATTTGATCATTTTGGAGATAAATTTTGGGATTTTTCATTTTTGGAGAGGCAAATGGAGAGTTTATGAGCCATACTGTTTTACTTGGCAGCCTGAGCCCATGTTTCGAAGTATGGGCAAAGTGAAAAACTGAAAATTACTGTGAAATAAGTTTAGAAACCTGTAAAATTGTAAATAACTAGTAAATCACTTGTAAATAGTCTCAAGTGATACACACGCATCTGACATGATGATGTGCATAAGGATGTTTTCAACTGTAAAATCTTCACTAGGACTTCCTATTTCTTCTTCAAATTATCTTAAATGTGGCGACATTGATCCATTTTCTCACAAAACTGGTGACTTTCCTGCCACACTTTGAAACATGGGCCTGGCCGCCTGAGCCCAGTCTGCAGAATATGGAACATTTTTAGTCTGTAGCAGATTTAAAATCTCCCGCATCTAAATTAATGGTAACATAGGAATTAATCCAGACTGCAGGAAGAGGTAAAGTGTTCTCCAAGAAATCCTCTATTTGGGCTTCTGTTCTCAGTAAAATACATGTAAATATAGGAGGAAATTAAGGATTGTTTGCACAGAAAATGTCAAAAATGTCCCATATTCTGCAGACTGGGAATTAATTGAAGATCTCCCGCAGACTGCAGAGATCTCAAATTTCTAAAATTCTATCAAAAACTCCCGCAGAGAGTCTTGGAAAAATGTTCCATATTCTGCAGACTGGATTTTTCCAAGACTCTCTGCGAGAGTTTTTAATTGAATTTTAGAAATTGGAGATCTCTGCGGGAGATCTTGAATTAATTCCTATGTTACCATTAATTTAGCTGCCGGAGATTTTGAATTAATTCCTACAATCCTATGTTACCATTAATTTAGCTGCGTTATATTTTGAATCTGCTGCCGAGAGTCAGAGAATAACTCGCTCTCAAAATAAAATCTCCGAGGGAGCCAGTTTGCAGAATGCGTCTCTTCTCCCGCAGAGATTTCAATTTGAGAGATAGTTACTCTCTGACTCTCAGAAGCAGATTCAGAATCTCCCGCAGCTAAATTAATGGTAACATAGGAATTAATTCAAAATCTCCCGCAGCCCAAGTAAAATAGTATGTATCATAAACTCACCATTTGTCTCTCCAGCTCTCTCCAAAATTCAACAAATTCTCTCCAAAATAATCATCAATTCTCTCCAAAATAACATTATAGCATAGGAGAAAAATAGAGAAAACTCGCCATTTGCAATAGAAGGGTTCAAAATAACTGTCACAAACTCGCCATTAAAATGGCGAGTTTGGACATGCTTTATTACTTGGCCCGCAGCTAAATTAATGGTAACATAGGAATTAATTCGAGATCTCCCGCAGAGATCTCAAATATCTAAAATTCAATCAAAAACTCACGCAGAGAGTCTTGGAAAAATGTTCCATATTCTGCAGACTGGCGAGGGAGGAGAGACGCATTCTGCAGACTGGGAGGGGGGGGGGGCAAGTAAAGATAACTGACCAGAAATGAAACTGGTAAAAATAACGGACCAGAAATTAAGCTAGTAAAGATAACGAACCAGAAAATAAACTACCTATTAAAGTTAGCGGACCAGAATACATTTTTTAGTTTTAAAAAATATTTGCTTTAGTATTTTATTAAAATACCACCTTATAAATGTTAATATTAATGATTATTCATTAATTTTGCATATTTTATTAATTGAAAGAATTAATGAAAAAACGTGATTCATTTTGAAAAATGAAAAAAAAATTCTGCTTAAATCCAAAATTATGTTCTTATCCCAAATAAGATACCAAGTAATAAAGCATGTCCAAACTCGCCATTTTAATGGCGAGTTTGTGACAGTTATTTTGAGCCCTCCAATTGCAAATGGCGAGTTTTATCTATTTTTCTCCTATGCTACAATGTTATTTTGGAGAGAATTCATGAAAATTTGATCATTTTGGAGAGAATTTGTTGAACTTTGGAGAGAGCTGGAGAGACAAATGGTGAGTTTATGAGACATACTATTTTACTTGGATAAGATATTGAAAATATTGAATAATTGAATAATTTAAACAAGTAAAGATAATGGACCAGAATTGAAGCTAGTAAACATAACTGAACAGAATTTAAACAAGTAAAGAACGTACATCTTCACTTGCAGCACTTGCTCCCTTTAATTTTGCTACAAACACTTATGAGTTAATCCAATCCTTATATTTACATTAATTTTTCTGTGAACAGAATAAGAAATCTCTGTCTCCAATAATTACATGTAAACATACTAACATAGGAATTAATTAAAAGATTGTCTCAAAGATCTTGCAGATATTTTTTTCCCTCAAAGATCTTTGGTGACATGGACGTGCTTTGCAGGCTGGTCTACGAACACTTTACCAGTTTCTGCTGACTGCAAAAATGTTGGTGGACTTTTTGAGCTTTTTGAAAAAGTCACTGGGATTTTGTACATCAAATACAGACAAGCATATATTGAATTATATTCAATAATATGGCTGATCCACTAATTCCAATATAAAGTATGATAGTATCCATAACAGTCTAACATTTCCAATCTGTAAAATACCATATTTCATAGTGTGTCAGGAAAGTCACCAGTTTGATGAGAAAATTGTCCATTGTCTCTCCAGCTCTGAGCTGTCTCCAAAAATATGTTAAATAACCAGATTTGTCTCCTAAATGATCAAATTCTCATAAATTCTCTCCAAAATAACATTGTAGCATAGGAGAAGAATATCTATTTCTCTCCATTTGCAATTGAAGGGGTCAAAATAACTCACAAACTCGCCATTAAAATGGCGAGTTTAGACAAGCTTTATTACCTGGGAAATGGACTTAGGTCATTAAGTCTCCTGTCTCCACTCTCATTTTAAGATAAATATTTGGCTTCTGAGTGAAGAATTTAAAGTTGAAAACATCATTATGTTTCATATCTAATGCATGTGCATCCTTCATGCCATTTTCGCTCATGGCTACAATGCTATTTTGATTTTATTAGTAATTTAACAGTTTTTTCAACTTATTCTCAACCCCTCAAAAGCCCCAATATATTATTGGCAACTTTATGCATACTTTGAAACATGACCAAACTGACATTTTGACATTTTCCTAAATTCTGTGCTATTTTACAGTGCAATCAATCCATTATTTCCCCCTATATTTACATATATTTTACTGAGAATAAAAGCCAAAATGGAGGATCTCTTTGAATGTTGCAAGAATTCAGGAACCTGTTACTGGCAGTAACAACTGACCAGTTCCTGAAGTCTGGCAACATTTCCCCAATTAGCTAATGGTTACATTAAACATAAAAGAATAAAGAGCTAAAAACTAAAAATCCACAGACTTTGTTAAAATTTTATTTTCAGAGAGAAAAAATTTACCATGAAACATAATACCTAGTCTGGAAGACTGGATTTTATTTGACAAGTTAATTTCAGTGATTTCTGTTTAAAATTTAACTTAAGAATTTATGAACCAAACATTAAGTTATTGCCTTTTGACTAGAGTGTGGAATTCTATCCAAAGAGATGAAATTATATCTAATAACATTGTACACTGTGTATTATATCAGAAAACTAACTATTTCTTGCCAGTTTACATTTATTTAACCCTTTATGACCTGAAATAGTTTTTAAAAGGCAAATTATTATAAACTAGCTACTTATAATGTGCCTGGTTATTGATAATTAATTAATATAGCTAGGTATATAGTCATAATTTTTTAATTTCTTGAACAAGTGACCCCATTGTCACATTCGTTCACTAAACTCCACACATTTAATTAATTACAGTATAGTCCTTTATTTTTATATGTGACTAATTCATTACAGGCAGTTATAAAGGGTTAAGAATTCAAAATTACTGTCTTACCAGGAAACATCACTTCATTACCTAGTTATTTAAGCCATCTGATGATCTAGCTATAGCCTATGCATTTCCCTTTCAGTTCATAATTAGCACGATGTCAGCTCTGCAGCAACAGTTGCAGGCTCTGGCCACCCCTCAAACCAATGTCTACAAACAGCTCGGTGCAAAGCCGTCTTTCCTCTTCCATCAGAAAGATGCGGCTACTTTGTCTCGTGATGGCATCTTCGAAAAGGGTGAGCTGTAGATTATATTAAGTTCATTTTATTATAATATTACAATTAAAGCTAAAAATTACAATTAGCTAGAGCAAAAATTAAGGAGATAATTTCCAAAAAATTAGGAGATAATCACGTTCCACAACATTCATTCAAAAAAAAGGAACTTTTGATCCAATAATCTTCAGCTTCTAGGGCTTCTAAATCTAATTTAAATTTTGTATATACAATAAATTTAATACACAAATAGACACTAAAAAAGAAATTTGTGACTGATTAACTAAATAATTTAGTTGAGAGTAAAATAATAATGAAAAACTAGTACAAGTAATATACAATATTTATTTTTTAGAGTATATAGTTAATAATTTGTATTTTGGAAATGCAACTGAATTTGTGTTTTCAAAACTCGACAAGATTGTTAATTGGATGTTCGTTCTAATTTTTGTGTGTTGCTTTTCATGAAATTCAATGATTTACTAAAAAAATCTTTCTCAATATATTATTTTCATTGCAGGCTCTGAAAGCTTCAAATCTTTATGTAGCTTTGACCCAAGATTTGAGAGTTACGGTGAACTTTTTGATGAAAACACCAAAGGCGTTCAAAGATTTGTTGCCGATGTAGACACCAACAAACAACTCGATGAGAAGATTGAAGGGTTTCTTATTCTTCTCTCCCCTCACTTCCTCGTGCGTTCTGATGTGAATGGAGCAATGGAGTGGCTAATACAGAGGTGAGATGAGACTAATTTAATTTAAAGGGCCGTACACACGTAGCCGTAGAGTTTTTAAGTCTTTCCACCAGACTTTTTGCTAAGCTCCTCCTACTTTTTCCACGAGAATATAAGAAAAAATGATAGAAGAAAGTTGGTATCAGTATCATGGATACCTACTATAATTAATAACAATTATATTGATTTTCTTATATTCTTGTGGAAAAAGTAGGAGGAGCTTAGCAAAAATTCTGGGGGAAAGTTTGTGATTGGTTACCCTTATAATCACAATAGAAAATAAACAATAGTTGTCCAGAAACAATATTTAGTACCTAACTCATCATTAACACACAAAGTCTGATATCTAATATTAAAAACTTGATGGTATCAATTTATACATATTTTGTTAATTTGAATTATATATCTGGAAAGAATGTAAATGTATTTTAGTGATGTATAATTTCATCTAGAAAACCATCAGAATAATGTGAAAATGCGCATCACAATCAATTCAAATATAATTTTAATAATGTATATGTTTTAAAGAAGTATAGCCAAGTGTATAACATTGATAAATTATATTTAACAGGTATTATCATCTAGCTATAACTACTGTGTAAAATATTAGCTAGGTGAATTTTATTCATAGTCATTTTCCTTTTTAACTTCTTCTTGGAGTCCCTTGTATTTATTTCCTTTTTATGTTAACAATACCTTTGATTGTGAATCAGGTAATAAAATAGCTACCCCTACTAATTAATTACTGTTCCTTTTAAAGGTACTCGGTGAATGAGATGAATGTAGATGCAGTTATGATGTGCATCCTCCCTTTCTACGATTGCAGTAAATTCAGCCTCTTACTGAAGGTGAGTGAATTATAAGGACAACTTCTTTAATTTATAATTTGCAGTAGCTAGCTATTTACTGCATTTTATGAAAATAGAAGTTTTTGAAGATCAAACCATAGAAAATATCTACTAGTAGTTACCACTTTAAGGAATTTAATTGAAAATTTTGTCCTTTTTAAAAATCTGAATTGTTGTAGCTACTAACTAGCTAACCCTATTTTCTCTTCAGATTTTGGACATTACAAGAGTTGGTTCATCTGGTGAACGCAACAAATGGAACTGGCTAAGCAATGCCAAGAAATCTGGTATGCCCCCCAGTAAAGACACTGTCTCAGACCAGTGGAAGACGAGTGCTGTCTTCAGATTGTTTTGCTCTACCTTCCTCAAAAAAATGATCAAGGTATTGAAGTTTTGATGATTATTTAGATCTTTTCTTATTTAGCCTCAGAGTAACTTACGAATTATCGGTAACTTTCACATCTTAAGTCATATTGTTAAACTGAAACTATATAATAGTTAAAAGACTATTATTACATATAGTTTTCTTATTTGAAGTAAGCTTGAACCTCCAGGTGCTCAATCCTGAAGCTGTCTGTGGTTCACGGATCCACTTTTCTTTCTGACTGCTTTTAACAGTCCCTTGTATTTAATTTCCTTTTGACATCAGTATAACATCATTTTTTGAAGAAGACCAATTCAAACCCATACTAAATAATAGTTATTTCTCTTTAATTGTTTACCTAATTCAATAGGACCAATGTATTTGATCCAGACAATGATTTGATCTTGAAAGGCATTATGGCGGCTTAACATTCACACTTGTCCTTAGATTTAATTCTGCCTCAAAATTAGAAAGAGGTTACAATTGCATGTCAAATCATACACATCAACTCGTTTCTATTAATGTTAGTTAAAAGAATTTTTCTTTCTTGTGTTTATTTTTTTTAAATTTTGCCCCACTTGTGTTAGGTACCTACATGTGTATAATATTTAGTCTTTTGTTTACAGGTTCACAAGGACCATCCCTATGCCATTAACTTCTACGTCACTACAGTCATTGGGGGACTGGCTGATGTAGCAACCAGGGACAGGAAGGTAAGTACCTAATTGGTGTGTTAACAGAGAGGTTTTTCATGGTGTGTGCAACTGTTATTGATAACAATATAAATTAAATGATAATTATTACATCGATTTTCCTTATAGGTGCTGTGTAAAATGAAGTTTAGATAGGTTTTAGCTACTGACAGTTCTAATCATTTACCTCTAATAATATTTTTTGTTATAGATATATAGCTACTTTATAGAAAGTATAATTTTTTCGGATAAAGTGTAGTTTAAGGACCCCAGCTCAATCTGGGGTCCTTAAACTACACTGGGGTCCTTCAACTACACTTGATCCATTTTTTCTACTAATGTGTTTATCATTCTTACCCAAATAGCCATCTCGTCGGCTAATTGATTAAATATAATTTTATTTGATTAAATATTTTATTTTCCTAGTCTAATTCTTTTAATTCCTAATAAATATTATGTGAATATCTTTTCACTTGCTCTACACGATTAATAAGCTTATGTTTCCTCAGTCCCACAGCGTTAACGTTGGCGACCACCTCAACAGTGTGATAAGAGACCTGCATCTATGGCTAAAGGCGCCATCTAACCACCTGGTGTCGGGTGTGTACCTCATAGTCATGCAACTCGCCCTGTCTTTCAACCTCAAGGAACAACTCTGGCATGAGATCATTGCCAGGCTGCTCAAGGTAAGTATTTATAGGCACTAACTGTTAGCTATACTTATTTTGCATTTTTTAAACTTTGCATTTACTCTTAAACTTATTTTCGATAAAATTTAACTTAGACACTTTTTTTCCGTTTACAATTACCCACACATATCTGGCGCTTCCTAAGTTTTTGTGTAATTGGTATTTGAACATGTTTTTTCCTCTAGTTTTAGAAATGGTGATAATATACAGAAAGATGATTAGACCTGAAACTGTTGTAATTTGGGATGTAGACTATTTTCCAATATTTTATTGATGCAACTTCTAGTTTTAGACGGTAAAGTTATGATGTTGAATAAGGCAGTCTCGTAAGCTTCATTTAGTTATCACTTCTATTCCATTCGTGAAACAATGGTGTTAGCTTTTCTGCATCCATGAGCATTGTCATTAACTGTTGCTAGGTGTATTTGTTCTTGGAGTAGCTTTTCTGCATCCATGAGCATTGCCATTAACTGTTGCTTGGTAAATTTGTTCATGGAGTAGCTTTTCTGCATCCATGAGCATTGTCATTAACTGTTGCTAGGTGAATTTGTTCTTGAAGTAGCTTTTCTGAATCCTTGAGAATTGTCACCAACTGGTGGTAGATTACTTTGTTCATGGAGCCATTTTCCTTTCTGACTGCTTCTTCCAATCCCTTGTATTTAATTTCCTTTTTACATCACCGATATAGCCTTTTATACCGAAGCAGACGTTAAACCTCTACTAAATAATATATCTTTTATTTTTCCCCTGTCAGTTCAAGAGGAAAGAGCTGCTGCCTAAGTTGACTCAGTGCCTGGTTACTGTCTGTCACCTGCAGCACCTCTCATCCCTGGAGGTGCGACACCTCCATCCTCTCAGAGAGGAGCACTCCGTCCTCTCACACCTCTCTGATATCAACAGCTCAAAGGTTGCTTCGTTCCTCGTGCCCTACGCTGCAACACATTTCATGTGAGTGAAGAGCTTTACAGTCGGGTGAGGGTGTCCACATTTTCGGACACCTAAGAAAATAATAGTAATTATATATTTAACTTTTATTTTAATTGGTATCCATTATAGCTTCAGGTATCATGGATACCAATCGAAATAAAAGTTAAATATAACTTAAATAATTACTATTATATTTTTTTCTTACGTGTCCGAAAATGTGGAACTGACCGATAATTAAGAACTTAACCTAGCTAGCTATATTTTGTGATTTAAATAATTAGAGTATTAATAAATGAATTGAACAATAATGTGGAGGTTAGAGCCAGTGCATCAGCTACTTTAAACCTAACCTACAATTTACAAAATGCAAACATGTTGAACCTCTGGGGTACACACCCCCTTTTAAACATAAAACATGTTTTTTGTTTATCAAAATTAATCAAAATTACAACATGTAGATCATTTAAGTTTGATGAAACTGAATCAAGAATATGCTTAAAAACTAAAGACCTGTTAAATCAGTAAAATAATGAATTTTGATAAGTTAATATTATTCTATCACTCAGGTACGCAGCTAGTGAGTACACAGGTGATGTTTCTCTTTTTGAGAAGGAAATGTTGTCCCTCGTAGTTACTGTCAGCAGTCACAAACTGGAACCTTTGGAGTCCTACGCTGTCATCAGGTGAGAGCTAATGTCAGGTGGTTACTCTTGTTATTGGTGGCCCCAAATTTTGGTCTGGAAAATTCGGTCTCTGTATGAAAAAGACTCAACCAACAGCTTTTAACATATATGGACGTTATGTAGTTTGTTGTATTCGCTAGTTTGTTGTAGCTACTGCACACTTCATAATTGTTTAATGATTGCAGGGTAGTTCCGGATATGGCATGCCCCTGTTAAATCTAACTGATAAGTTATTATTCGTAGCTACCTCCAACTGAAAGTTCCAAGACCGAATTTCATGTCAAAATTACTAATGCTACGTATCATTTTACAACGGTTAATGATGTTATCCGCTTTTGATAAATACACGACTCATACTAGTATTCATAATTTCAATTTTTTCTATTATTGTTCTTTAATAAAAATCATTATAAAACAAGATCGAACCAAATTTCCCTAGAACCATTGTTATTAAGACCTAATGTAATTTCATTATACTGCAATGTGAATTTTTTATTTGTGCTAGTAGGTGATAACTTGATCATATAAGTGCATATATATTACTATAATAATTTTAAGAATTCAGTTATTCATAATTTCATGAATTATATATGTTTAATTTTTAGTGAAATCATTATTTTTATTTTCAGGAACTTGCTTGAAAGTATTCATAAATACTCTGGTTCTTTACCACAAATAGAACTTTGGCTACCATCCGTCTTGGAGAAATTAGAGAACAGTTTTCCCGAAGGGTACGACAAAGCTTCTCAGTACTTCTCCTCAATGTCTGACTCGCTCAGCGAACTTCCATACGAGGAAATGGCAACAATGATGCAGCAGACGAATTCTAGATTCTTGGCGACATCCATTTCGCAGGACATTGAAATGAGGGCAGTTGCCGATGAGAGGAAGAGTGGGGTAGTGGCTGCGGTTGATAGCATTGTAACCGCTCTCCAGACGGTGCAGACAGCAACCGCAGATGAGAAGGTGGTAGCGGCTCATCATTTGATGGATGTTTGCATCGAGGCAACGAAAAATTACACCATTTCAAAGTCTGGCAATAACAAAAACTTGGAAGAGGAGGTGATGAGAGTTGCTAGGGAGGATTCTAAGATAGCTCTCAAATTGATGATTAAAGTTGCTGAAGACTGCTTTGACGTTATTAGATCAACAGAAAAGAAAGATTGGAGACTCCATGAAGGTGATGAGAATGGAATGGTACTGTTAGCTGTGAAACTTCTCAGAGTGATGACTATTAAACCAGGTAAATTCAAGGAAATCATCCAGTCATTGCTGTTGCATTTAGCTCCTCAGGATATTAGTCTCCTGATGTCTATATGGAGTTGGCAGTCTTATTTACCTTTTGCTGACGTTGTAGACTCTCAGTTGCAGTTGTGGAGTCTGAAAAAAGCGCGTGATATGATGAAAGAAAAGACTCGCCTTAATTCTCCAGATGAATTGGCTGCCAGTCTTCTCTCTCCACTCACTATGGTAGTTGAGGATAAAAGCATTCAACAGGAGTTTAGATCCACCACCATTGATATCATAAACATCATGAGTTGTAAATGTGATGGCGAAAAGGTAGGTAGTATTCCCTTGCTAAAGATTCTGGTTAAGAACAAAGCAAGGCTGGCTGCCGATTCCCAGTGTGACAACATAGCATTGATCTTCAAAGAAAGTCTGTCCAAAGATAACTCTCTATTGCTGAGACTTTTGAAAGATTTGACTAACTCTAAGCATCCCGAGCATGTCACTGCTTTGGCTCTATTCTGTCTGTCTCAGATGAAGAACAAGACCATCCTAAAGGAATTCATTCCTACTATCCAGAAGATAATGAATAAATCATCTAACGGTCTTTCTGCCTCTGAAAGCAACTTACTTTACTGGTGCTTGACTCAGTTTAACGATGAGAGTATTTTGCTATTGTCTGAAGACAATTATTGGCAAGTGTTCGTGCAGGCTATGAAATGTGTTGATAAAACTATATGCATGGAAGGAGAGATGCTGTCGCCTCAAACTGTCTTGTTGCAGCAAATAATATCCTTCAAAATATTACAGAGCTTAGGTTCAGATCCTCTATGTGGTCTTATATGGTCAGAAATAGCTTCTATATCTGCAAACATAGACGTTCCGAAGAATCAACTGGCTAGGCTTCATAAGGCCCTCAGGGGAGTGCATTTGCAAGCTTCATTTGTCCTCAAAGAAATTAGGAAACTGGGAATCGCTATCAAAGCTACAAATATAAAGGCCACTCAGGCTGCACATGTCAAACGAGAGAACGCAAGGAGATCTCTCTCCAATGAAGCTGGGGAATTGATACCTCTGTCATCTAACTGGCGTCATTTCTACTTGCTGGTAGAACTTCTGAGTGAAGTACAGGACATTGAACAGCCTTGGTTGCTGGTAGAACCTCTCTCTGACGCTCTGGGTGAAGCCTTTGACTTGGGTCTCTATACCACTGAGAGACTTATCCAGCAGGTATTTTCAGTTCTGCACCATCTCATTACTCTCACAATTGGCACTCCTAACCAGACCGTTAAAAGCTTGTGCAACCTCAGTGTGGATAGGATAGTAAAGATCATGAGGGAGTCAACTGAGCCTAGCACTCACAGAAGAGCTTTGCTATTACTTTCTCTAGTTGCTTCTTACCAGCCGGACGCTGTGCTTATCAACACCATGGAAATCTTCACCTTCATGGGACAAGGAATGCAGAAGGCGAGGGATGATGAGTTTTCCTACGAGGTCATCACCAGCACCATCTCCACTCTCATCCCAATCCTTGTTGCCAAAAATAAGAATGATGACAGGATAGTTTCAGTAAGTGAGGTCTTCATTGACGCTCTGCCGGGTATTCCCATCCATCGTCGGCTTGCCATTTTCAAAGTGTTGGCAGAGGCCTTGACTCCACAAAAGCTCTGGTTGCTAATAATGCTCATAGTGAAGAGTTATGTCATCAATGGCCGTTCTAGGATAGCAGACGACTGTTCAGAGAACAAAAAGTTGATGCCTAAAGAACTTAACTTCGCTCTGTTACTTTCAAGTGAATTCGGTGCTCAGCTTCAAGTTGAAACTGCTCATATAATCTTGGAAGTTCTTTCCAGTGTACCAATCACTGTAGGAAATGATTACAAAAAGAATTGGAGCACTCATAATGAATTCACAAGAACTCTTGCTTTGTCCCAGTTCCCCTCGAAGCAAATTCGTCATTTTCTGTACACAGGTGCAGGTTTGCTAGCTCAGCTCTTCATATCCGAGAACTTCACCGCCAATGTTCACTCTGTAGCTGAGGACAGAAATGACACAGCTTATGAAGATCTGCAGAACAATTTCAAAAATTTCTTGACCCTATTGAGTGCTTTCATCAGTCGCGTCAATGGATGTGTTGCCCGCACTCGTGGTAAGGATGAGCTGGCTTACAAATTCTGGATCAATATGCAGAAGAAGTTGCTGGAGGTGTTTGAAGGGGCTTGCAGTATGCTCTTACCTAATCTCCTCATTGATGTCGTGACTGGATTGTTCGATTCCCCTATTGTAGCTGTGCGTCTGAAGGCAATGGAGATACTGCGCTCACGTCTCTTACCATCGGCTGATTTCTTCGACAAGTCCATGCATTCAAAGTCACTTCTGCCGTTCGTGGAGAAGTTGAGTGTGATTGGTAATTCTGCCAATTCTGTTGAACTAAGACAAGTGTCACTGAGCTCTCTCCAGATGCTACTAAGATTCTTAGACAATATAGAGAATGATCTATTGAAGCTTGTAATGAACAATGCAAAGCCTATATATGTTGAGTTGAGTAGTTCCTCCTCCTCTATTCTCATCATTCAAGCGCTTTTAGTAACAGCAGAATGTGTGACTGCCCTCAAAATAGAGTCTATCTTTATTTTACCTTCCCTGATGCCTTCTCTTTTGAAGTACCTAGTTATCACTGATGTGAATGACGACCTCCTGCTACCGTTAGCTGCCAGTACCGTGTTGTGTAAACTTGTGGAAAATGTTCCTGATTTCTTATCAAAGAAAAATGTTGCTGATGTAACTGAACTGCTTTGCCAATGCACATGGACTGTATCTAACTCATCTGTCAAGGAATCCAGAATTGCGTCCAAATTAGCACTCCTTGGAACGTTGATGCAGACGAAAGTTAAGCCTGAAAATCTTCTACCTGCTCTGTGTGGCACTTACGAATCATTAGCCTCTAATGGTAAGAATTTGAAAAGTCTCAGTCTTATCATCAACTTGCTGTCTGGTGTAATCTACCAGACAGATTCTAGTGAGATGGTGAAAAATCTCTCTCACTTCATCAAGCTTTTCATCACAATAATGGCCACCAGGCAAAATCATTGCAACAAGACTAATAGGAGGACAGTTGATGATCTAGAAGAAGAGTCCCTGAGAGCCCTAACACAGTTAATGTTTTCTCTGAACCAAGAGGCTAATATGACTGTCTTTAGGCAGTTGAATGCCTGGGTTGATGAGTCTGATACAGTGCATGCTCGCATCACCTTCTATAAACTAGTTAGCAATCTGGCATCAACTTTCAAAGTGCTCTTCATCAAGTCTGGTCTTGCTGACCACGTCTTCAGCCACTGGCTCAAAACTCTCCCTCTGACCACTAGCAAGGAGAACAAAAAGGATGATGACTGCCTGCTTCTGGAGCACCTCCTCACCTCCATGTACACTGTCTTCAACAATGACTCCGTATCTTTCGTCTCTGAGGCTAAATTCGAGTTGCTGTTGGATCCTCTCTTGGCACAGGTAAGAAATTGGTAGAATCGTTCTTTTGACATTGGACAAGTCTTACTGTAAAATATGTCAGCTCGAACGTATGAGTTGGTTGTTTTATTCTAAAATTTTGTAAATAATCAGAGTGAATTGATTTTAAATGTTGAACACTGCGCAGTGTACAACTGCTATAAACATTGAATCTTCTCCTAATGCTACAGCATGTTTATGAGTTTTCGATATTAGTAGCTTTTAAAATTGTTATTCCATTAGTAAATAATGGTTGGTTAGCTATGTTGTTCGATTACAAAGTACTTAATTTCAG
This sequence comes from Caprella mutica, assembly GCA_947561585.1. Classification (NCBI taxonomy): domain Eukaryota; kingdom Metazoa; phylum Arthropoda; class Malacostraca; order Amphipoda; family Caprellidae; genus Caprella; species Caprella mutica. The sequence continues at coordinate 146,919 of CANNZV010000774.1, forward strand.
TGTTTTTTCAAAGATAGATATCAGTCTTGAACGGTCAGTCGTCCGATTTGTCTGACGTCAAAAGAATGACTCATAAGATTGCTTCTTTTCAATTGTAAGATTCTCTTTATAAAAAAGTTTCCATACTATTTGTAAAGTACATTTTAACTTTTTTTCAGATCAACAACAGAGTTGGTGGTACAGTTCTCTACCAGAAGCGTATAGAGGAGCAACTCAAACCAGTGTTTGTGAGTTTGTGCGCTGCCTGTCGCAATGATTCCCTATGGGCAGAACTGAACAAGAAACTCATTCTTCTCGTCAGTGAAGACGTTAAACCTGAGGTATGTCATTACTCTTCTTTTTTATATTCATATTGTCGATAAGAATTAAATATTTCATCATTGGACAGTACCTTTAATTTCTAGTATGTTTACTCTTTAATAAGCGAAAGTTTTTTCTTGGTCCTAGTTTAATACATACTTTGAAACTAAATTTACTGTATTACTAACATGTATCTAACGATTTACTTAATTTTACTATCTCTACTGTTTTTTAACTATATTATCTTAATGCTTCAAATAATTTTTTATATTTGCTGTAAATGAGGGACCAAATGAAGTCTGCCTCTTATTCGAGATGAAGTATATTGACATTGTTTGACTATACCATAGCTTGCAGTTTAGAAATTTGGATGCTTTACCCTCGGAACTTTTACCGTTTGGATGTTTTACCTCTTGCTATTCCCTACCTTAGGTGCAGGCTGCCGTTCTCTCCATCAATCACGGTATTGTGGAGACTCTCAAGGACGATTGGCTGCAACCTTTGCTCTCCGACACTCTCAGGTATGTTTTTATTTAGTCAAGCATATTGTCCTTACAGTTAGAGTAGCACATCGGACAACTTGCTACTTTTTACAGATCAATAAATGTAAATAAAGACAGTTATTTGACAATAAGGCCTAAATTAGCTAATGCTTCTAAATGACCCAGTGTAACTTATCCTCTGGAATAGACTTATTCGTTCACATCAACAATAGAATAATATTGAACTGTTTGATTTATAAAAGCCCTATTAAATTATATAATTACGCCATCTAGCGGTGAAAACGTCAATCTCCGTGCGTGCGTTTGTCACGTTTGTGTTCATAATATTTGTCAGCAAATCTGTAGCAACGCCATCTAGCGGTACAACTGACTATTTATCCATTTAACCCTAATTTATCACCGGTTTCATTATACTAAGATGCATAATTTCTAGAATGTGTCACACTAATCTATGTCTGTTAGTTAACTATCCCTGCTCTGAACTTTTAAGCAAGATATGAAACCATTTATTTTCATTGCTTCTATTTGTTTTATGATGCTGAATAGAGTCTAATGTCCATCTTACATTTGAAAGTACAGGGTCTCTGATAGAGCCTTTACCTGATACAAATGAGGTAAATTATCAATAGTAGCTACGTTTTCTCTAATGTTACCTCGTTACAGACATGTTACCGATGCTTTGGAGAGTCCCCATCCTGTTGTCAAAGATAGCGCCAAGACTCTGCTTGCTCTGCTCGAAGAAATATCTCCAGATGCAGTACAGGAACAACTGCAGGTCTAACTGCGCTAGTCTTGTGTCTTGTAAACGTTAATACTAAACTTGTTGTGTCATTATCCCTAACTTGTTGTAGAAAGCTGTCGTTTGCTATTTTTGATCTTTCTTATTTTTAGCATATGGCATCTTAAAGAGTATTATTCCGCCTTCGAATGTTCCCCATGAAGGAGGAGTCTATTGCTGGGGGTAATTGGGTGAAATGGGGGGTGAGAGATGCGTACTGATACACCGATGAATTAAATTATAAAATTACATTATCATCCATGTAATGTTCATTTTTTAACTAGTGAATAGAGGTAATTTTAATTTTAAAAAAGGTTTATTTTTTAGACGATATACGTTGTTTTTTTATGCAATTTACTATCGGCCATTTTTCGTTATTAAAACTATTCAAATTTGAGGTGAAAGTGGATTTCCAGAAATCTTCTGTTTGCTGGGCGCAATTGAAAATAATGGAAATAAAATATAATGGTATCTTAATTACCGACTTATTAAATTAAATTATTCAGATAGAAAAAATTGAGACTTGTTATATTAAATTATGTATTTAAAAAAGTTTCTGTTCCCTGGGCGCTTAAGAAAAATAATATAAAAATTCTGTTTATGACAAGTCATGACTAAAGTAATGAACGGAATGCGATATATGAATGTTGGATAGTTTAGAACTTTAGAAGACTGTTTGGCTGAAGGAAACATTTACTCCTCTTGTGAAGTAGAACGGGTGTTTTCCCAGTACAAAAATACATTAGCAGATAATAGGAGATTCACTGTTGGAAACCTGAAATACCATTTAATAGTAAAGTCCAATTCCACTGTTCGAAATTGCATGTGTATTTTTGAAATTGACTAACTATTAAATAAGACTAAATTTGAAACAGCTTTGTTATATTTTGTTTTTTAACGTAAAACATTTCACAGTAAATATGAAAACTTTAGATTACACCTTCGATTTATTGTAAGTTCCTTTCAAACCACCAAAGTACAATAACATTCAAAAGTAACTATATTCAGATTAACTTCATTTTAAATTCCGTAATTAACTTTTAGCATGTAATATGCACACTATACTTTTTGCATGTATATGCATATTTCCAATATGCACATTGACTTTTTGCTTATTATATGCAGAAATAGGCATATAATATGCTGCATATCGCGTCAAAAATTATGCATATTTTATGCTGCATATTGCCACATCCCTAGTTATTAGATAGGTAGTTATTAATTTTTCACAAATATATAATTCCTAGCCTTAGTTATCAAGGAGAGGTGTTCTCATAAATTAATTAATTTATTATTAGAGGGATTAACGTCTGCTTCGGAACCAAAGGCCATATCGCTGACGCCAAAAGGAAATTAAATACAAGGGACTGGAAGAAGCAGTCAGAGAGGAAAGTGGCTCCATGAACAAAGTCACTTACCACCGTCAGTGACAATGCTCATGGATGCAGAAAAGCTACTCCGTGAATACAGTCACTTACCAAGGAATGTGACGAAACGGGACACAAGCACCAGTAGCTGCAGACACGGATGGAAGAGGAAAATGAAGAAGAGTTGATAGTAAATGAAGCCCATGAGTCTACCTAACACAAAATTCTATACCTCGTAGTTGAAGAGCATAACCCTAGCGCTATCCTCTAGAACTGCAAGTAGCGGTTCTCATAAAGTAGATGTCGCTAAATAACAACGCGTATACATGGTATAAATATATTTTCATTATTTTAGACTGCGCCTAGCAAACAGTAAAGATCCGTACATAGAAAAGTCATAATTTCAGTGATTGCACGAGATTCACGATTAGTTAGTTAGGTTTCATGGAATCTAGATTAAAACAGGGCATTTTATTTATTACTCACAGGAAGAGGAAACCATCAAGAATAAAAACTTCATTAAAAACAAACTTTAAAAAGGATGCAATACAAATCAAGAAATTTAGAGAATAATAGTTTTCTACATGAAACTAACCTAAATTATAAAAAGCAATAACGAATATAATTGCTGCGCCTACTCCTTTTTTAGCTAAGGATTTTAAATATCGTGCGCTGACCTTTAAAGCATCCAAGTACGTGCAAGAGGATTTTACAATAATATCCGTAGTTGACCACCTAGTTGCTCTCAAATGACATCTATTGCATCTTACGTCACTGCGGAGAAAAATTAATTAATGTTAGTCTTATTTAACCCTAGATTAACTTAAGAAATGAAGTTTAAACAATTTTACAAATTGGTAAAATGTATCAGTGTGGTTTCTCTACCCAGCAATTTCCTTGTTCACAACTAGTCAGTAATAATTAGAAACACCAATAAGCAAGAATTAGATTATTGATAGTCTAATATTTATTATCAGATAGGTATATAATATGGTTGAAAGCATGAAAATACGGAAAAGTAATTTCCATCCCTTGCAGAATTATTTAATATGTAAGTGCACTAACTAACATTTGATAACTAGACACTGGAAAAATTAAAGAATATTTATGTGAAGTCAAAGAAAAGTGAAACCGTAATGATTTTTGACAGTTACTCAGTCACATTTTCAAAAATAACCTACAATTTTAATGCTTTTAGATATTATAAAATTAGTCTGAGTACACCTTCACAAATTTGTAAGATGAATAGAAAATTAGAAAACAGGTTTCAGAAATTAACATCATGTGGATACTCTTCCTTGATAGTAGGTACCTATGATGATATCGTACTTTCAGAAAATGAGTGCAGTTTCTACAAAGTCTGTTATGAATGCCCACTTTTTGGTGTTAAATATTTGGTTTAAATGTTACATATTCAATTATTCATTTTCCAAAAATATGCAAATTTTGACGAGTAATAATTTTATCAAATTGTACTAGATCATTTTTCAACAGCAACCAGAATACCGCTCGCTGGTGTGTGGGAATTCGTGAATTTAACGATAAATAGAAATACAACTGAACGAAGAATCAATCTGAATGGCGAAAGAGATGAAACTTTAATTTATAATTCAAGAAAATATTCAAATATCTTATTATTACGTGTAGTTACTTACTTTTTGGCTGCCATCTTATATGCACATTTAACACACATAAGATGCTCACACGTATCCAAAATGGCGCAAGAATCTTCCGTATCTACAGGAACAGAGCAGTTTGAGCAATTACCAGTTATTCCGTTTTCGAGAATTTGGGTCGCGAAAGAAAGCCGATAAAAAATTAATTGATCTAAACCATTCGTATGTCTTACTTCCGGTAATAAATATCCTCTCTTGCCAACTCTCTCCCACTTCTCGTCCAAATCTTTATCAACATTCTCTAGGCCCATTAGTTTTGCTGTCAGCCATCCTCTATCTTGGGCAAATTCACATCTGCTATACATGAGCATTTGCACGGCACCGCAACTTTCTTTCCACCGATTCATGTCCTCTAGGGTTATCTTTTTGCATTTCTTAAACTTATCCTTACACTCCTGAGAATCGCTCTGCATTCTATCCAAGGCTATAGAGAATGCCCGGTGTGTAACAGACATCATCATCTCTTTCATGAGAGAGGGGATATAATCGAACAATACATTCAGAGTCTCTGTCATGGTGAGCACCAGGTTGATAATATCGCATTCTTTTCTTCGACGAGGTCCTCGACAACAAACCTTTTCTCCCGCTGTGAAACTTTCTAGGACGAAATCAAGTTTTATAATTAGTTGGGTAATCAGATCGTATTTGACCATTCTGACAGTTTTAGAATTTTCTTTTATTGTTCGCAAGGACCTTTTAGTGTCAGCAATAATCTTTACGGTTATGGCATGCATATTGAGAAAAACTATCGAAAATCTGGAAGAATAAAATAGACATAAATAAATACTGCGATAGTTTTGTTTTGTTACATAAGCGAAATAGGTCAAATAAAAAAGAAGTAAACGGTCCTTTTTTAAGAGCAAAGCCGTAAATCTAGTAGTACACCTAATATTTAAACAAATCGACGAAATTTGTAATTTGCAGTTAGGATTTTAGTAATTTGGAAACTATTTACCTATGTGATTAAGAAATTAATAATGTGAAGTAACCATTCAATTTGAATGGTTACAGTTACACCGTTACACGCTCAATTAAATTGTGCAAGTCTGATTGAATTGGCACTCAGTAGAGCACATATCTTCGCCGCCTATTATAATTGACCTTGGCCATCCAATAATCCTTGAGCTATAAATGACCTTGACCTTAGACCAGTTCGCACCTAAAATCTAATAAACTGGTTACTGGATGATGACCAATTTGGTTGTTGAATATTATGAGTTATTGAGTTACAAATGACCTTGACCTTAACATTTGACCTTCAACCCGATCGCTCCTAATGTCTAACCAAATGGTTCCTGGATATTTACTATTAGTCCTGTCAAATACATTTTTAGTAATAAATGACTTTGACATTTGACCGGATCGCTCCTGAAATTCTACCAGATACCTAGTTCTTGGGCATGGACGAATCGTTCCACCTAATTTCATGCAATTTGGTTGAAAACTTTGAGTTATGCAAATAACAAGAGGATCGATAAATAAATAAATTTAACCTAAAGTAAAACCTTCCGCAAAATATGCGATGGTAATAAGCAATATTGAAGAACATCAATATAGCCCATACACGGTTAATTTACTGGTAAATTCAGAGTATTGGCACTGAAATTGTACAATAGAATTGAACATGTAGGACGCCATTAGAGATCAAGTGAAGACCAGAAAAAATTAATCGGAAATTTTAGTTGCTCAGACAAACTTCCTCACAACCTATCGACAGGTGATCAAAAACTATAACATGAAAACAATAATAAAAATCAAATACATTATATTTCACATCACGTACTTTAACAACATCGTAAATAGTCATGAATAGTAAATAGTTACGAAAATCTATAACAAGATAATTTTAACATTAGTTCCTACATCTTACCTCACCTGACGAGGACTTTAAAGGGGCAGTAATTTTTATTAAAAAAAGGTCATTTTCTGTAATGAAAATATAATTAGTTGTATAGTATACATATGAGAGTTTATTCGTCTTATAGATTCGTGGCAATCTTCCACGAATCTTCAACTAACAACTGCAAAAAAAAATCGGTTTTAAGCTCAGTGTTCACCGCAAGGGGCGCTGCGAATTGTTATTGTTTTTATTTCTGATCAGCTGCCCTGATAACACTGCACTAACCCAACAAACATATGAATGTCGATTCGATGCCGTTTGCTGTCAAATTCATAGCGCTAACGGTGGGTATCGACATAGCAACCATTTCGATTCATAGTAGATATCGGAATGTCTGTTTCTAAATGATATCTGAATTTACACTTCGGATAGAAACACGAAAACCGATACATGGGTTTAACATCATCATCTTGGCATTCACACAGAGAACGGTTTTGTTAAATTTACAAAACGTATTTTGTCGATAACATTTGGTTATGGTAATGGGAAAATTTTGTTATATTAACCATCAATTCAGTTAAATCAGCAATAAAATATTGTTCAAAGATTTCTTCACTACAACAAAATATTTCTTTAAGTTAACAGTACAATTTTTGTAATGGAATATTGTTGAGGTTACTAAAAAAGTTTTGTTCATATTAACTTAAATATTGCTATGATAGCAATATAATATTGTTAAATGTTTTTTTATTTATAACAAAATGTTTTTGTAGAAGTAACTTGAAAAATTTAGTTAAAATATAACATTGTTGTTAACAAAATACCTTTGTCTTTATAAATAATAATTTTGATACAATAATATTATATTTTTGTTGATATATTTTTTACTATTAACAATATTATATTGTCATTAGTAATAATTATCTGCCATTTCTTTTTGTTATTAGGCTTCATATACATTTTAAGTTACCACAATATGTATTCATTGTTCGTACAGAATCAATATATATATATAAATTTATACGTGTTTCTTGAGTGCTATTTTGTATCGATATTCCCACGTATGTCCCTCGTCTGGTTTACGCGGGAAATAGTTATGCATCGAGTCTTGGGTCAAATCTTAATGGTAAAAATATTGATACATGTTACAGCAAGTTCATTATGAAGCCTTTTTTACATATCATAACTACGTAAGTAATGATACACATTATGTAGGTATCTTTGTAGGTATTGATTAATAAAACCTTGTAAGAAACTAGGTAGGTAGGTGGGAATTGATAAATATTAATAAATAGCTATTTTTAAAATATTCAATTAAAATTTTCTATTGCTTGTCATTATAAAAAAGAAAAGATACGGTATCAATAGAATATTAAATAATATTTATCTATAATTTCTTTAAATGGCTTGCATGTTTTCATATTGCTTATAGTTCATTCCAATCCTACTTCTACCATGTCCAGTATGGCTAAGAGGTTAGCGCCGCAGACTGGAGATTGGAGATCGTCGGTTCGAGTCCTGAATGTACCACTTCATTTCTATGTTCATTTATTCCCATTTAATTTGTGTATAACAACATATAACAGTAAACTAATTGATATGCAGCCAAATTTACATATACACTATATGCAATAAAATAAGAAATACTAATTAAAACAGCATAATCTATTTTTTCAGTTAAAATAACAAGATGGTTTTGTTGCTACAAAAAATTATTTGAGTTGCTTTAAATATATTTTTTGTTGATATAACAAAATACATTTTTTGAAGTAACAGTATTGTAATGTTACTATAACTAATAAGCTCTAGTTACTGTTACCTCAAAAAATTTAGTGTAACTATAACAAAAAAACCTTAACAAAAATATATATTTACTGTAACAAAATTATTTTGATGGCTCATAGCTGACTAACTTATTTTGTTGATACAACCAAAAACCTACTTTTTTTTGTTGTATCAACAAAACCGTTCTCTGTGTGCAGTACTTGATGCTGTTGTTAGTAAAAGAAATATTTCAAATCAATTAATTTTGTCACTGTTCAAAGACCTGCAAATGAATGAATATAAAGATTATATTGAAATATATACTGATGGGTCTGTGATCTGGGAAGCTGAGAATTCCACATCTGCTGCATTGATAGTTTGTACCTCTGAACATTATAAATATGAAGGTTAGAAACTCAATCCAACAATATCAATCCTTGGGGCAGAACTATTTGCAATATATAAGGCTTTAGAATACCTTCTTCTCAATGTACATCATGCAAACAAAGGAGTGGTAATTTACTCAGATTCCCAGTCAGGCTTGTACTTAATTCTCAATAAAACACCAAAGACTCACTTGAATCTTGTGTTCAGTATACAGAATATTTTGCTTGAACTAAATTTCAGATATCGTGTAGTAATCCAATTTATCCCAGGTCACTCGGGTATTGTTGGGAATGAATTGGCAGATGAGTCTCTTTCATCACAGAATCTCCCATTTGTAAGGAGAAGAGTAGATTATCTCAGGGGAGACTGCTAGATGCCTGGCAGGAATGGTGGTATGACCAAATATTAATAACAGATGAAGGCAAGCACATTCAAAAGATAAAAGCTGATGTCTCTTTCTGGCCATGGTCTTCCCATCCTGTTAGATCCATCGAAACAGCACTTGCCATATTCAGAGTTGGTCACATTGGTTTGAACTATCACCTTAGTAGATTTGGAATGAGGGATTGTAGCCTTTGTGATTGTGGATTAGAAGAAACTATTGATCATTTCTTACTCACATGTCCTAATTATTCTAATATAAGGACTGATCTTTATTTTAATATGAGTGAATTAAATGTTCCCATGACTATCAAAAAATTTATTAGGAGGTGGTAATTTTGACACCTCAACTCAGAAAAAAATATTATCCTATATAGCCAAATTTCTTCTAAAGACAAATAGACTAAAAGATTTATAACTGATGCAACTTTTAACAATCTTGTTTCTTCTTCTAGCCAACTACTAAAGTCCTCTACCTTGGATAGGGAGTAATTTCATCACCCCAATAATTAATACTAACTCAACAAAATTAACCACTAAATGCATATCAAATTTAAAAAAAAAATAAGAAAGGTCTCCCGAGTGCAGAATGCTTTTTCTTAATGATTCTGATCTTTGTCTTTTAACCCCTATTGATTTTCCCACATATTATCATGTTGCTAATCGCAGGTTCTCCACTCTTGATCTCTGTTTAGTTTCAGGTACCTTTGTTCCAGCCTCAACCATTTCTCTAATGGAAGATTTGGGGAGTGATCATTTTCCCATTAGTGTAAATATTAACTTCAAACCAAGTATCACCACACATAAAAGACAAGAAAGATGGATTTTTGGAGATGATAAGAATTGGGAAAAGTGGTGTAGATCTTTACCTGATAAGGAAGATGATGAGTTATCTTTGAGTCAATCTTACAATACTTTTTTAAACAATGTAACCACAACCAGTTGTAAAACTAAAGAAATTGTAAACCCTAAATTTTCCAAATGCTGGTGGAATGATGAATGTGAAAAGGCTGTGAAAACAAGGAGACACAGGAAGAATATCTTCCATAAACATCCAACTGTAGCAAATCTCATTGAGTTGTGTAAAATGGAAGCTAAAGTCAAGAGAGTAGTTAAAAAGTCTAAAAAAGAGTCTCTCATAAAATTTACAAGTAGCCTGACAAAAGATTCTCCAAATAGTTTAATATGGAGATATATTGGTAAATTAAACAATAGATCAAAATACACTAACGCTCAACCTATTATCTTCAGAAATGAAATTATTACAGTCTAAAAAGAAGGCAAATATTATAGCAAAACATTATCATTCAATATTTAATTCTGAATCTCCTTTGTAAAAATATTGTATCTTTCCTTTTATTTTACTTTGGAAATTAAATATTTTCTTAAGGGCAAGAACACTGGTTGTCAGTGTTAATCTTAGTCCGTCTTAAAACTGACTAATTCAACGAGTATAATTGATTTGATTGGCTTATTTTTTCCTTGCTCAATCAATATTTCTAATCAGATTCTTTATTTCTGGTTTAGTATATATTTTCATTCAATTTGATTTAAATTCTTTCATTCAATAACTCTAATGGACAAAAAGGGTAATGAAACACAATATTGTATGTAATACAATAATGTATGTAACACAAGCAGATAGATAGTTAGTCGCACGTAAGTTCACAGTTCACTATGTTTGTTCTAAATCAAAGACGATTCACACGCAAAGTATCTCTTACGTAGAACGTACGTAATTTACAGATTATCAGGCTGGTGACTCTATTACTGAACAGGGTATAAATGTTTCAACCCTTTTTATTAGAAAAGGGTGTGTATCGTCCTTGGGGAATTTCAAAGTATCTAAGGAAAAAACTAGTCAAAATTGTAAAATAATCTGGGTACAACAGAGTCTTTGAAAATATCTTTTTAAATCTTAGAATGATTGTAAATAATCATTAGTGTCTGGCAAAATAATCCTTAAAAGATATTTTCGATCGAGTGTTCAATTAGTGACGATTGTGTACCTTTAGTCTAATCGCTTAGTTCCTTGAAGCACAATCATAAAGTACATTTTTAAGTACCTACCTAAAGCTCTAATAAAAACTCCTTATACGGATTCAACCCCCTTTGCTCATTGAATGTATATTCATGTTTTAATGTTGAATGTTTTTAACTATGTAGAATGTTTAACTATGTTTCATACATAAAATGTTATTATTCACGAGTATAAGAATTTAGCAAATGAAATAATGATTAATAAAAATAATAATTAATGTAATTATAATACTACTGATTGAATAATGATTAATAAAAATAATAATTACTATAATTATAATACTACTGATTGATGCTCGTGATAATTAACATCCTTCATTAAATAACAATTTTCTTTTGCAGGTATCTTTGGCTATTGTAGATGATACTGAATTAGGCTATAATGGTAAATTCAGTATGAATGAACTAAATGATGCAATCCAGTCATTAAACGACACAACTCCTGGTCACGATTCCTTGCATAATAAAATGATCAGGAGGTTACCCTCTGAATATGTTAATTGGGTACTTGAAATGGTTAATAGGAGTTTTACATCATCAGAGGTCCTTGATGACTGGAAAAAAGCAGTAATTTTACCTATTATTAAACCTCAAAAACCCCCTTCTGAAGCTTCTTCCTATAGGCCAACCTCCTTATTACCATGCTTCTGTAAACTAATAGAAAGTCTTGTCTGCAAGAGATTGAATTTTGTCCTGGGACAAAAAGATGCTTTCAGTAACACTCAAAGTGGTTTCAGAAAGCGTCTGTGTACAATAGACCAGATAGCCAGACTAGAAAACAACATTAGGGAAACACTCTATGACAGGAAAATTTGTATTGCCGTATTTATTGATTTGAGTCATGCATATGATAATATTTGGCATCTAGGTTTGTTGTCTAAACTTGTAAGATTGAGAATTAAGGGAAGGTTACTAAATTGGATTCAGGAATTCTTGTCAGATAGGAAGTTCAGAGTCAATTTTGAGGGATAATTTTCAGACGAATATAAGATGTCATCTGGAGTACCACAAGGCTCCATTTTGGCACCAACATTGTTCAATGTAATGATGTCTAGCATTCCAAAGGATAATAACACACAGCTAGCAGAATATGCTGATGACGTAGTTCTTTTTTGTTCTGGTTCGGATATAAATAAGATTACAATATCTATCCAATCCCATCTAAATAAACTGAAGTTCTGGTTTGACAAATGGGGATTTGCTCTGAATCCTTCAAAAAGCAAAGCAATGATGTTCACTCTAAAATCTGTTACTGATCCAATAATAAAAATAGAAAATCATCCTATTGAATTTGTGTCTCAATTTAAATACTTGGGTATTATTTTAGATAAACCAAGACTCACTTGGAGCCCACATTTGAAATACATTGCAAATAAAAGTTTATCCAAAAAGAGCATTCTGAAATATATCTCCAATCATAATTGGGGGGCCGATCGAGAAATACTTCTTAGATTATATAAGACACTTATCCGAAGTATTTTTGATTACGGCTCAGTCTTTTATATGTCGGCATCTAAGACTAATCTAGAAAAATTGAATAAAATACAGAATTGTTGTTTGAGATTGGCAATTAGAGCCAGAAAAACCTCCCCAATTACATCAATAGAGGTAGAAAGCAATGTTTCACCACTCAACTTACATAGAAAACAAATTCTCTTAAAAAACTATTTTAGAATATCAGAACTGCCCAAAACATTACCTGTCACTAATGATCTTTTTAACCCTATCAGCAGATCATATCAGAAAGCCTGGTCTTCAACAATTAGATTACCACCCATGATAGTTAGGAGCATGCAACTCCTTATGGAACTGCAATTTCCAGCTCCCCAGCCTGAATTCACGGTCCTAATATCACCTGTCCCTCCGTGGATAAATCTTCTTCTTTTTTATTAAACCAGTACTTGATGCTGTTGTTAGTAAAAGAAATATTTCAAATCAATTAATTTTGTCACTGTTCAAAGACCTGCAAATGAATGAATATAAAGATTATATTGAAATATATACTGATGGGTCTGTGATCTGGGAAGCTGAGAATTCCACATCTGCTGCATTGATAGTTTGTACCTCTGAACATTATAAATATGAAGGTTGGAAACTCAATCCAACAATATCAATCCTTGGGGCAGAACTATTTGCAATTTATAAGGCTTTAGAATACCTTCTTCTCAATGTACATCATGCAAACAAAGGAGTGGTAATTTACTCAGATTCCCAGTCAGGCTTGTACTTAATTCTCAATAAAACACCAAAGACTCAATTGAATCTTGTGTTCAGTATACAGAATATTTTGCTTGAACTAAATTTCAGATATCGTGTAGTAATCCAATTTATCCCAGGTCACTCGGTTATTGTTGGGAATGAATTGGCAGATGAGTCTCTTTCATCACAGAATCTCCCATTTGTAAGGAGAAGAGTAGATTATCTCAGGGGAGACTGCTAGATGCCTGGCAGGAATGGTGGTATGACCAAATATTAATAACAGATGAAGGCAAGCACATTCAAAAGATAAAAGCTGATGTCTCTTTCTGGCCATGGTCTTCCCATCCTGTTAGATCCATCGAAACAGCACTTGCCATATTCAGAGTTGGTCACATTGGTTTGAACTATCACCTTAGTAGATTTGGAATGAGGGATTGTAGCCTTTGTGATTGTGGATTAGAAGAAACTATTGATCATTTCTTACTCACATGTCCTAATTATTCTAATATAAGGACTGATCATTATTTTAATATGAGTGAATTAAATGTTCCCATGACTATCAAAAATTTATTAGGAGGTGGTAATTTTGACACCTCAACTCAGAAAAAAATATTATCCTATATAGCCAAATTTCTTCTAAAGACAAATAGACTAAAAGATTTATAACTGATGCAACTTTTAACAATCTTGTTTCTTCTTCTAGCCAACTACTAAAGTCCTCTACCTTGGATAGGGAGTAATCTCATCACCCCAATAATTAATACTAACTCAACAAAATTAACCACTAAATGCATATCAAATTTAAAAAAAAATAAGAAAGGTCTCCCGAGTGCTGAATGCTTTTTCTTCTCGAATAATATCTGTAAATTTGATTCGGAAGGTATTTTGTTATCTCAAATAGTAAAATAAGTAAATGTTGAGGTCCCTTTAGTATGATTGTCCACCAAAGTAGTGGGTGCATGAATTGGTGGATTGAATATAAGATGTAAATTATCACCTAGAGTTCCCTTGTCCAGTAATTGAAGTACCAGTTTTGATCTCTTTTGAGGCGCTTCGTGGTCGTCCAGGCGAAGCGATGGCAATCGGGTCTCAACCAGGTCTTCATGTTCCAGCCTCCGCATTTTACATTTTTATAGGTTGAAAACTATTAATAGGGTAGCTAATTTACTAATCATTCACTAAAAGGGAAAATATTTTTAAGCATCAGTAATTAAATCTAGGTTGAATAGCCGTATAAAAAGAAACATAAAGATATATATGAATTATTACTAAACTCTGCTTTTATTTTTCAGAAAACTGAACCCCACAGACTTGAGGTACATGGTCCCTGTTAGGACCGATATCCTCATAAAACTGAAGAAAGAAGAAGTAGATGGATGGCCTTAGCCAGGCCAAAGGCACTCGGCAGCAGTTGGCTTATTTTAGGGTGATTTGACATCAAAATTAACATGTGCACACTCCTACCTGTGCAAACAGGCTGCTGGAGGTCTTAGGATTAAGTTTAGTTTTAAGGTAACTTTAAGCTTTCTTATTCTTAAGACGGAAGGTGGGTAGCTGACAACTACTGTGGAGCGCCTCGGCAGGTGGCGGATAGCCGAACGGCCTGCAGATATGTAGGTTAGCTGCGAATATATTGAATAAGCAGCGGCGGACCAAACTGTCCGGTAATGATAACAGTCGTGAGTCCACGGGGATACGTTATCCGGCATAGCGGCCGTTAAGCGTGAGGCCCTGGCTGTAATGGCTGGGTGTCATAAGAGAAGGAAAACTCTGACAAAAACCGCCTGCTGCCTTGTAGGTCCCACCTATTGTTGGAAAGGCTAGGAGAAGGAAAACTCTGACATAAAACCAATAAGGAAGGCAACCTTGTAAAACAATCCCCTTTGATAAAGGTAACATATCAACCATGGATATTACAACCAAGGCCACGGCCCCCAGTCCCGAGCAGCCCTTCCAGTCGTCGCTGAGTGGGGGGCAAGGGGGTGCTAAGAATCTCTCGGTCCGATTGAGCGACACCTCAACTACAACTGACTCTACATTTGATAACGTCTCTGGATCTACTCAACGACTTTGTGGCTCGGGAGAGCCCCAATCTCCCGCCTCTCCACGTACTGTCAAGCCCTCAGTACAAGCTCAGAAAGTGAGCAAAAATTTTAGCAACAACGTTGCCAGACCAAGAGATATAAACAACAATATGACCTTCGATAAACTATACAACCAAGGAACTTTCATAAAATTCTACTCCATAAAACCCATTGGAGACTCTAACCTAACAAAACTTAATATGTTCAAGGTTGATAAAACTGTCCAAAATTTAATTGGGCCCTGCAACAAGATCTCGGAAGACTTCAAGAATAAATCCTGGACTGTGGAAATCAAAAATAAAGAACAAGGAGAGAAACTTACTAAAATGACAGAATTACTTATGGAACCAGTTATAGTAACCCCACATGAGCAATACAATCAGTCGCAAGGAGTAATAACCTGCGCCGTGCTCAAAGGATACACTGACGAAGATATAACTGAAGGGCTATCTGAACAAGGAGTCATCGGGTGCAGAAGAATCATAAGGGGAATCAAATCTAAGAACCCTGAACCAACCACTACCTTAATCCTGACTTTAAACGTGCCCAACCCTCCGGATAGAATAACAATCAGAACGGGACTCATTGAAAGAGTGAGACTATTTATTCCACTACCTCGAAGATGCTTTAACTGTCAAAACTATGGCCATTCAGGCGCAAAATGTAGAAAACCTATCCCTCTCTGCATCAGATGCGGCAAAGAGGAATCTGAAGATCATGCACTAAATAACTGCCAACGACCTGTCAATTGCTACCATTGCAATACAGACCACCAGGTCTCATCTAAAACCTGTGCCAGATATCAACTTGAAAAATAAATTTTAGCAATCAAAACCAAAGAGCATCTAACTTTTGGCGAAACAAGAGCCAAAGTGATGCTCAATTTCCCCAACAGTGGCAGATCCTATGCATCAGCTGCCCACAATAAAAATAATAACAAAAATTTGCAAGCAACTAATAACTCTAGACCTAGGAATCAAAATAATAGGTCCCAACCAATATACTATCAAAATACTAGACAAAAAGAAAAGGAACAACCACCCAAAACCATAAATCTAAAGGTACCAGTTGATGTACACTTGCCTCCTGAAGATATTGAGGTAAGCTCAAATGCATCAACTGTATACTCCGATGCAAGAGACACGGACTTCATTTCCCCGTCACCAATTATTGAGACAAAAACTCGCAAAGATTCGGTAAGCAAACACCAACCAACCTACTCCACCCCAAGAACGGGCGATACGAGTAGGAAAAGGGCCCTTAGCGGTCCAATCGAACTACACGAAAAAAGACCAAATTTGGCTAAACCACCCATCCCTAATTGGGTGCCAAATTTCCTACCAGATGATAAATATAAAAAGAATTACAAAACAAACGACAGAACCAAAGAGAAAAACACTCGCAAAAATGACAGAGTAACTAGAGAATATTAACATGCCCTAATTCTAATCGCTATGTGCTCTGTATTGCAGTGGAACTGTCAAGGTTACAGTGCAAAATATGAGGACTTGCGAGTTCTGCTATATGAACACCATCCAACAGTTGCCATGCTCCAGGAAACAATGCTTGGAAGCAAGGTGCCCCGTGCTCCAGCAGGTTATACCCTTTATACTACAGATGGTGATAGGGCTGTTCCTGGTGAGGGACTAGTCTGTCTTGTAAAGAATGGCACACCGTATAAACAGCTGCACATACGAACAGGATTTCCAAATCTTGTTTTTCAAGTTCACATGTCACGTCTATATACCATATGCAATCTATATCTCCCTCACCATTTCCGAATTACCTCTAATGATTTAATAAACTTAGCAGTGCAACTACCACAACTATTCATTATCTGTGGGGATTTCAATAGCAAACATCCCTTATGGGGCAATCAAGAAGCTGATACTAGGGGAGAAACTATTGAAGAATTTTTGATATCTTCTGATGTCTCTCTTCTCAACACAGGCTTAGCGACTCACTTCCATGTACAAAGTGGGACTACATCGGCCATTGATCTAAGCTTGTGCTCGGCAGTTGCAGCTCCATTCTTTGAGTGGAGCACCACTATGGATCTACATGGCAGTGACCATTGGCCTATTCTTATCAATGAGATAGACTGTGAAGCTAATTCCAGAGAACCAAGGTACCAACTGCATAAAGCTGATTGGAAAAGATTCACAGATGAAACTTATATTTATCCTTTTGATGAACTGATTAATGTCACATCAATAGAGGAATTAGTATCATTTTACAATAATGTCATTATATCTGCTGCAGACCTCACTGTTCCCAAGTCCAGTGAAAATTGTAGACCGAGGCAGGTCCCTTGGTGGACTCGTGAATGTCAGCAATGCATAATTGATAGAAAGCGAGCTTTAAGAAGATACAAAAGATCGGAACTAGTTATAGATAAAATCTCCTACTGCAGAGCTAGAGCCCACGCAAAAAGAACGCTTCACCTTGCCAGAGTTGAATCTTGGCAAAAATACGTCTCCTCAATCAATGATAAGACACCAATGTCCAAAATATGGAAAAGAATACGTAAAATAAGAGGATCATACTCGCCAATTATTTCCCCAATACTGTCTAACAATGATGATATCATCAGTGAACCAGTGGAAGTAGCAGAACGACTTGCTGATCACTATCAATCCATCAGTAGTAATGATCGTCATTCTAATCAGTTTAGAAGGATGCAGCAGCTTGAGATCGCTGGACTTGATTTTAGTAGCAGAGAGAACTTACCATACAATGAATCTTTTTCGCTACAAGAAATGAACGTAGCCTTGAAGAGCTGTAAAAATACGGCTCCTGGAGAAGATCAGATTCATTATAAATTTATAAAACACTCTCATGAGACATGTCGTCAATTCCTACTTGCCATAATAAATCGAATTTGGCTGAAAAATGAATATCCATCTGAATGGAGAAGTAGCATAGAGCTATCTTTCTTAAAGCCAGGAAAACCTACTTCAGATGTACAAAGTTACAGACCCGTGTCGCTGACCAGTTGTGTAAGCAAACTAATGGAAAAGATGACCAATACAAGACTGGTATTTGAACTTGAAAAAAGGGAACTCTTACCAAATACTCAATTTGGATTTCGCAAAATGCAGAGCACCATGGACGCACTTGTGCGTGTCACAACTGATATCCAACAGAGTTTAAACAACAAGAAGAGTGTTTTGTGTGTCTCCTTTGACATTCAGAAGGCGTACGATACTACCTTATTAATGACTTTTTGTTACTTACTGTCTTTTAGTCAATTAATATTAGGGTATATATTTAGACTACCCTCTTGGGTGTTATTCACTATTGAGTTTAGGAATTCTTTCTTTTGTGCTTGATTAATTCTCTATAGTTACTAATTGCAAGGAGTAATGAAACGCAATTCAACACAACACTTATATTCACTAAGAAATGTTAGAGTTACAGAATGTTTGACAATTTAGTTTGCACAGAGTGACGGCGTACAGACGACGATTGACTCGTACTAATTAACGAGCTTTGTAGAACTTTACTGAACTCCCTATGAAGGGAACATACCCCTTTTATAAGGATACTTTCACCAAGTATCTAGGTGCGGGGAATTTGGAAATCGGAAGAGAAATTGTGTCGAGGTTGTTTTTAACTAAAATCAAATAATACAAAAAATGTATTTACTAATTTCGAGCTCTTGTTAAGGCTCACGTCTTTCTCATAACTGTCCGACAAACACATTAAACTTAGTCAGTTTACGATCGTCTCTGCATCCTTTCTACATACTAGCTAGTTTTTGTGCTCCTTTAGGAGTTGTTCCATTAGAGAATAAATATGCATGTGTGCTCAAGGCAAAAAACAGATATCTAATTTAGTCAAGGTTTCAACAGATGGTAAATCGTTTTACAGATACAAAATACCTATACAGTATAATCAGTATACTCATGAAATACAATAATAATAATTAAGTATATGTGTCATTTAATTACTGTAACTCTTCAAAGTAAACATATAAATGAAATATCAAACTTTTCGTTTTTCTAGACCAATATACCGTTAACATACCTGGCGATTTGGAATATTACGTACCCTACACAAATTCGGTTTCAAAGGAGCACTCCCATTGTATATCCAAAACTTCTTGTCCAATAGAATCTTTAGAACTAAGGTTAGCTCGAAACTTTCAACCTACCACACACAAGAGCAGGGAGTACCACAAGGTAGTGTCATAAGTTGTACGCTGTTCTCCCTAGCTATTAATAGAATATTGGATATTATCCCTCAAGATGTTAAGAAGTCTCTATATGTAGATGATCTATTAATCTATGTAAGTGGATCATATCTACCTGGCTTAGAAAGACGCTTGCAGAGTGCGATTAATACTGCAAACTCTTGGGCTAAGGAGAATGGCCTTGAATTTTCACCTGCTAAGTCTGTCGCTATCCACTTCCATCGAAAAAGAGCACATCAAACTCCTATGAATTTGAGACTAGGTAATTCTATCTTACCTAATGTTGATTCCATAAAATATCTAGGGATGATTCTAGATAACAAATTGTCATGGAAACAACACATTAAGACGACAAAGACCAACTGTGTGAAAAGATTGGACCTCTTAAAACACCTATCTAACACAGAGTGGGGGGCCCATAGGACTATAATGCTTAGACTGTATCGATCAATCATACGATCGAGGTTAGATTATGGGTGCTTCCTCTATGACTCTGCGTGTAAAAGCACACTAAAGTATTTAGATGCTGTCCACCATGCGGCCATCAGGCTGTGCACGGGTGCATACCGGACTTCGCCTGTCATCAGTTTGTATGCGGATTCTGGCGAGCCATCCCTGATGAACAGGAGACAGCAGCTATTGCTACAATACTACGTAAGATCAAGGCAAATGATATCTTCACCAATTATTGAATATTTACCAACAGAGATACCTTATGAAATGAACATGACTCACAACCACTCATTTTACCATAAAATCTATATGAGTTTAACAAGTATTGACTTCACCCCAAATGTCATGCCATACACTTTCCCAGATCGACCAATCTGGAGACTAAAACAATCGACCGTTTGTGATACTAGTGGCCTTCACCCAACTAAACGAGTGGCTACAGATAGAGAACTGAGAAATATCTTCTATCACCATAAATCGGACCATCACAGTGCAGAATTTCATGTTTATACCGATGGATCAAAAGATGAGGAAAATGTTGGTTGTGCAGCTGTTAGTATTAGAAATAAAATTACTAGAAAGCTGCACCCTGCAAGCTCAATCTTCACAGCTGAGTTGTGGGCTATTTGCTGTGCTATTGAAATCATCAATATGTCCACTTTTACTAGATTTGTAGTCTTTGTTGATTCAAAAAGCGTACTGGAGACTATATCCCATTTCAACAGAACTCACCCAATTATAACTATGATCATTGAGGAAATCTTAGATCTGGAAGAATCGGGTAAAACGGTAACTTTCTGTTGGTGCCCAGCACATGTGGGCATCATGGGCAATGAAGTGGCTGACAAGCAAGCAAAGCGTGCAGCTATAATGGAGCGACCTGCTCATAACGAAAACGTTCCATGCAAGGACTACTACCCTATCATTAAACGATCTCTGAGATTACAATGGAAGGAACAATGGACTGCTATTCAATCTGAGAGAAACAAACTACGTGAAATAAAGGATTCAATTGAGGTCTGGCCTTCGTCATGCTCTTTCACTCGACCGCTCTCGAAACTTTTAACACGACTAAGGATTGGCCATACATTGTTAACGCACCACTATTTGTTGGAGAGAGCTGAACCACCCCTGTGTGAAGATTGCTACGTGCAAATGACAGTGAAACATTTCTTAGCTGAATGTCCTAACCATCTCGAATCTAGAAGAAGATACTTCCCTACTACTGTTGGCTTGAATAGTCACAGAGAGATTTTGAGAAATGTTTTGGGTGAAAAGGAGGGGGCTGTATTTGACATTGGTGGACTAGTTAACTTCTTGAGAGACTGTAATATTGACATCAGACGTATATAAGGGATGGAGAACCTGAAGAATGAATGATTTGCGGTGCGAAATGGCCACGTCGCTGAAGCACCATGAATTCTGGATACAACTAACTAACTAACTAACATGTACACAGAAGAAATAATTTACAATTTAAAGCCAATTAAACATGTTTGAGTTTAAGCTGATTAATTATCGTTAAATGAAACATTGTGACATGTAAACATGAGGGAAGATTATTATTAGTGACACACGCCAATTTCTGTTGCACCAAGTATCACAGACAATCAGACATGTTTGGTACCAAAAGTTCAAAAGTTTTGAACTTTTGGTACCAAACATGTCCGAATCAAAACTGAACATGTTTTAAATTACTTTCTTGTGATTAAGATACTGTAATCTCTAATTCTCTATTTATAACGAGAAACTTAATTGATAAGGTATAAAGACTGAAACGTACCTAACAAATTATGGTGTCGTCGTAACAAAATTAGTATCAGAGAGCAAAACGTTACACTTTTGTCTTCGAATGTTTAGCTTCGAATGCTCGCGAAACTTTTTTTAAATTGCGTGGTTGTTTCACTGAGTTTGCCTGTTATGCGGCGTTATGTTATAAATATTGTTCAAATATTCGCTTTTATAATATAATACTAAGTTAATACAGTAAAACTCCTGAGTTATGAAGCACTGGAGTACCTATAATTGAAGGACCTGAATTATGAAATACACTTCAGTTTTTGAAGTATTTTCTATGTTTGAATTATTGAATAGTGCACCAAAAATATGAAGTGGCTCTGAGTTATGAACTCAGGAGTTCCACTGTACTTATCAAGATGAAAATTGTTTTCTATCATATTCTGTACACTGTACTGTACAGACTATGTCACTATATAAAGGAAGGTTATCATCAATTAGACAAAAACACAAAAAGATAGATATTCCATTTACTATGGGTAAAATATGATCAATAAAAAATCATGTCCGAAAAGTATGTTTCTAATACTTCTATAAGGGCTTGATCCTAATTTCAAACCATGTTTTAATTGTATATTTGTATTTTTTTAGTTCAATAAAGATGTTTCATGAATGTTTCAATAGGTAAAATAGATATTCTTTTATAAAATGAAACTAACTAAAATGTTTCCACATTTTCTGTTGACTAGAAAAAAAATGAAAATTGTCCTAAATGTCCTATATTGTATACCAGCGCTTGTGAACAAGTTATTGTCGAATTTCAAGTTCAAATTATATCTTTTTGTTTTCCCACACTTAGTTGGTTCATACAATATCAGTTTAATGACCTGTAGCTTCACCGATGCCATGCCAGGAACATATGGAAAATGAGACTCATTGCACTTCAATCTTCGCCCCTTACATCAATATTTTGTATTCATCTTTTTCATCCTTTTCTATGTAAATTACACCAACAGAATATGTTTTTGAAGTTGCATCAAACTCTACAAGAACATAAACTTTCATTTTCAACGTTTTTCGTAGAGGTTTAAGTTCATCTAGTGATCATATCTTTAGATTAAAGGTCCCCTCCAAGAAAATCTTTTTATATCTTAAATCAACGAGGCTAATGTTTCTTATCATTTTACTGCAAACCCCATAAAATTTGATGGTATATTTTTTATTTTATATGCTTTTAAAGATTTTTATAATCAAAACTCTACAAAATCTACTTTACTCCCGACTTTCTAATTTTCAGTCCGAAGAAGAAGAATGTACACCATTTGTTTTGATTGTCAACTAGGTATTTGGTTTGATAAATCTATTTATTATTCGTTTGAAGGTTTAAATTTGGGTTAACTTATTATAAAAACGTTTATATACTTTTAGAAACAATTAATATCTTAAAAGAAGGTCAAAAACGCATTGTTTGTTTAAAAATCTAAATTTGAGATCAAAACAAAGAGTGTACAATCTTCTTTCTCAGCGTCAGGTTGGAGATTCGCTCGATTATTGCTCACAGAGTATTAAAAAACTTTAAAAGCAAATAATAAAATATATACTGAACCGACTTGTATGCGGTTTGTGGAATAATGATCGTAGACCTTAGTTCTATAATATTATGTAATAAACTCATTTTTTCCCCGGAGCCTGGAGAGGACCTTTAAGAGTTCTGTACCAGACCAAGAACAAGAGTTTACAGGCCATCTATTGATACTTTATGACTTGATTTCTTAAATGGTGTATCCGTTGCATTCATACTGCGGATTTTCTTTAATTATGTGAACTTTGTTTTATATGCTGTGCTCTGTGATGACCTCAGATTGCTAAAGCCCTTGATCATAATCGAAAGTCCCGCTTCAGCTGTAAGTTTTGTTTCTACAGAGAGCCCTGAAGCTACAGTTCACATTATTGTTTCAAAAATAGATATATTTATGGATTCATATGAAATAACTAGACAGTTTGGTTGGCAGTAGGGCACTGTCCCATTGTTAAACCAAATTTGGAAACATATGGGTACTTACATTGGCGCAATTAAATAAGTACGTATAAAGGCAATCATCTCATATGATCATATTTTGCATATTACTTATTATTAAAGAATAATGCCGTAAGCATTATATGTTAAAGTAACAAATTTATAAAAATTGTTCGAAACAAAATATGAAAAAATTAGTTTTCCCACCTCTAAAACATGTTTTCGCTGTTACGCAGAGCTGACTGCACCCCAACCGCTGAATGCACTGAAGTGTGCCTTATTTACCACTAAGATGATGTTAAAAATTACTCTCAAATAAAAAAGTTATTCGTCATGTGCCATTGTTCCCAGTGTCCCATTAATGTCCATTTTCCCTTATTAGCATGAGTTCATAAAAAAAGTAGCCGATTTAAAAAGGCTGTAATTTGTAAACTATTATTGCTAGAAGATTAAAAAAGGTTTCCTTTAAAAGAAAAGAATTTCATATTTCATTTGATATTATTCTTACGTGAAGAGGATATACAGGGTGGCGCAAAAAAAAGGAAACCCATTTTCAAATTAGTTTATTTTACAAACTGTCAAAGCTAGAAATTTTCTAAAAACACAGTTTTATTCGTTTACTTTTTCTGCATCTATCTTGATAATCTGTTAAGAGTTACGGGAAAAATTGAACATCCCACAGCGAATTAAAAAAAAGTAAATAAGAAGGGCTTGCGCGAGCACGAAACACACCAAACAAAATTCATAATAGGAATAATTCATTTCCATATGGTAGTAATAAAAATTGAATCCTAAAATTTTTATTATTATTATTATTGTTATTGACTCTTTCATTCATGGAAATACATCTTCATCACCAATCACGATATCTTCTACAAAATGTGCATTTTTTTGCAGAAACCATTTTGCAAAATTTAGACGGTGTGGTAAATCAGTTCTTAGAGTCCGAGCCTTACATGCATCTCGAAAGGATAATATCTCAAATCGTGTTTAACAATTTAGTGAAATGTGTCTAAATGCTATCTAATCCTTACCTTCTGATTGATATTTTTGTATTATCGATATGCTGTTCATGAAAAAGAAAATTGTTTTCATGTGTTCATTCTTTTCTCATGCGACATGATCACTTTTTGTTCAAATTTAAAGTGGTTTCTTCAGTTTTGAACTTATTATCATTGTTCAATATGGTTTTATAGTTGGTGAAAATCTTTCCAGAAAGCAGTGTTCTGTTCCATCAGAAAATTTTCGAAGTTTTAAGATGGATCAGTCATAGAAGTTCATATAAGAAATACCATCAGAAAATCTTCGGAGATTTTAGATGGTTCAATCATAGAAATTCATCTAAGGAATACCATCAGAAAATCTTCGAAGATTTAAGATGGTTCAGTCATAGAAGTTCATATAAGAAATACCATCAGAAAATTTTCGGAGATTTAGGATGGTTCAGTCATAGAAGTTCATATAAGTAATATTATCAGAAAATATTAGAAGATTTAAGATGTTACAGCCATTCAAATTCATAGTAGGATTATTATCAGAAAATCTTCGTAGATTTTAGATGGTTCATTCATAGAAGTTCATATAAGGAACATTATCATAAAATATTCGGAGATTTTGGTTGTTGTAATCTACTATACATCATGGTTGGGAAATATTACGGTGATTATAGATGTTTATAGGATGTTTTGCACAAGGTTGATATTTATCGAATATTATCTATAATCACGTAAGATCTAGCCCCCTATAATGTCTGTCCACCATAATCTTCTATGACCACACCATAATATTTTCCTTGGGTAACGATATCGAGGGAATATTCCAGGAATTAGTGAAAATTAGTTGATCCTCTAAAAATATCGTAGGAATATTCCAGGAATTACTAAAAATTAGTTGATTCCCTAACAATATCGGGTGAATATTCCAGGAATTAGTGAAAAATAGTTAATCCCCTAAAATTATAAGAGAAACGATTTTAAAAGAAATAATCTATGAAATGTGAAACTATATTTATCGATGATAACCTAAAGATAAACTTGAGTTATCATATTGCATTAACCTCATTAAAAATCCTACGTCTACTGTGTTCAGGATGGTCGAGTGGTTAGCGTCGCAAGCAGAAGTCAACAAGCTGCTGGTTCGAGACCCGGCAACATCACTTCATTTCTTTCCATTTAATTTGTATATTATACTATGTATCATTCAACTAATTCATGTAAAGTCAAACGTACACGTACAAATGCAGTATATGCTAGGAAATATTAATTTTTGTGTTCTTCTATGATTATGGGTGAAATCATCTGATAGTATAGGAGATTCCCCCTTTAATTATAGGAGTGAACATGGTAGAAAACTTGGACATAAGCACCCCCAATTCTCTTCTATGATTATGGTAGAAAGACTCTTTTAATATCCCAAAATCTTCCATGATTATGGGTGAAATCATCTGATAGTATAGGATATTACCAGTTAATTATAGGAGTGAACATGGTAGAAAACTTGGACATAAGCACCCCCAATTCTCTTCTATGATTATGGTAGAAAGGCTCCTTTAATCTCCCAAAATCTTCTATGTCCCCCCCCCCCCTATAATTTTCTCCCTGGGTAATAATACTTTTACATATAAATGAATATTGAAGGTGTTGTGTTAATGACATGAGGAATGAAAATTGAAATGTAATAGATATTGAACATACATATAAGTTGATTTAACACTCACTTAATTTATTGTATAATTTAAAATTATATTATTGTGAGAATATCTAATTAGTAGGGTTGTGACCATATGCACTTAAAATCATAGATCTTAAGAATATCATAGATGAAACGACACGAAATAGTGTCGAAGACTATATAGCTCTGATTTAGAACGATACAATAGTCTTTAATTCAATCCGTCTACAATGATTTCAGGATCTATGATTTTAAACGCATATTGTCATAACCCTACACTAATTTGCTAGTAATCACAAATCAGTAAGCTGGGTATAATGTTTCCTTTTGAACCAAAGGCTATATTGCTGACATCAATATTAAATTAAAAACAACTGACTATATACGTAACTAAACATGTTTTTAAAATATACGTGACATATCAAATGAGTTAAAAGTGGTAATTATAACTTCCTTATGTGTACTGAAGTTTGAATAACTGTGTGTTTAAAAAAGTAGCTTTGTTGAAATATTATTTCCTTTCATATTGAGTAATCCAATATTTATATAGTAATTACTATAAATTGAATTTCCCTTACTCCCTTAAAACAAAGGGCTAACGCCGTCTTTTATAAATTAAAATGTTCTTAGAATGTGTTTATAACTAAATAATATTACTCATAAGTCAAAAAATACATAAATTCCCATTAAGTGACTGGCAGTTTTCCGCCTGGCAGTTTTCAGCTTCGGCAGTTTTCCGCCGGCAGTTTTCAGCTTCGGCAGTTTTCCGCCTGGCAGTGTTCCGGACACCTGTCAGTTTATTAACTCTATGTTAATTCTTTTTTCTGTGTACAATTATCAGTTACAAAAGAAAAATATTCTTTTTGTGTCTGTTGGTCTCGCTTTATTTTAATCCTTCTATAAACATTAATTGTAGAATCAGTCTGCTTGTACTGTGAGTCCCAGGGCACCCACTATGCAGGGCGACTCACAAAAAGTCTATACCCAACTTTAAATTCGTATACTTCAACAACTATTGAAGGTACAGTTAAAACAGATTTATTTCTAGTTAACGATATTGCCGAAACAGACGTTAAACCCCTACTGAATTTATTTAGTAACTTTTATAATGGAGCAAGCACTTATATGGTATTAAAGCCAGACAATTAATTACCGTTTAATTCATAGTTAATAAAAAATTCGATCACTTTTAAATACTCAATATAACAAAGGATGTTAAATAAACTTAAATTTTTGTAGTAAACCTTGTCTGCTAAAAAATTGTCATATTTTGGCGAATGTGTCGTGCTGCGAATGTGTTTTCGGCGAATTGACCTAGAACCTAAGTTATTTAACGCAATACTAACTATACCAATATCAAGCTAATTCTTTTATATCACATTTAGTTATCAATCACTTGTTTAGTAGTATATTATATACATGTATGAAAAAAGTATCTATTTTCTACGTTTTTATGTTTATGCACTATAATAACTTCGAGACATGCCTCTCTATTTTTACCGATTTTATATGACCGAGGTACAATAAGAGCAAGGCCTTCTTGTTTATCATTATAAAAAGTATTCAGTTTTATTATTTTATAAGAAGATTACATTTAGAATTAAAGCAAATACCATAAATTTCTATAGTTAATTACCATCAAAAAAATGTTTTCTGCTTTTATATTACAGAATATATTTAAATAATATGTTATTATATAATAAGCAATATGTACACATTATAATTATGAAAAAAAAATAAAGCATTTCGTGGACGAATTGTCCGTGGATGAGATGTCCGCGGACGAAATGTCCGTGCAATTTAAAACAATTGATCATAATTTAATAAAAAGAAGTTCAGGCCAGGAAAAAACAGCAAGGACAGAAATATAAATAAAGAAAATTGTCGTTCATTTAATCTTAACATGTCATGTAGCACATTAATTGAACACATTTATTTAACACTGTTAACACCATCAAGAACCCATACAAATACTATATATGCGATAAAAATATTATTTTTCGTCTAGATTAGTTTATTGAGTCTGGTGGTGGTCATGCTATATTTATTATGAAACAAAACTTGGAATTCTTATCTTTAAAATGAAACCTATTTCAATCTTCTGGCAATAATAGTTTACAAATTACGAGTCTTTTAAATTGGCTACTTCTTTTGCGGACACTCTTTATTAGGTATAATAGGTAAAATCAATCCATTATTTAATATTGGTGTAAAGGTATAAAATTGGACAAGCTTGTTGGAGAACGTTTATAAACTTTAGAAAAGAATTAATAACTTAAACGAAGGCCGAAAGCGCCTTGCTTGTTTATAAAATTCAAATTAGAAATCAAAACAAAGAGTGTACAATCTTTTTCTTCAGCGTCAGGTTAGTGTTTCGCGCAAATGTTGCAGAGTATTGAAAACTTTAAAAACAAATAAAAATATATATACTCTATTGAATTTTATGCAGTTTGCAAAGTAGTGAATAATAATTAATAATAAACTCATTGTTCAATGTCATTGAGGACTTTAAGAATAGGTTTGAAAATGGCATCGTTAACGAATCAATTTATATTATTATTTCATAAGAAGAAATATTTGGAAAAGTAGGTTGAAAGAATAACCATAGATTATTAAGGCAAGTAGAAATAGGTGAAAAAAAACAATTATGTTAATTAATTTATATTATATTACTATTTCATATACATAGGAACAAATTTAAAATTGAAAGAAATTTAGAAAATTATAATTTCTTTCCCTAAAACTTGAGAAAAGTGCAATTATTGTAGATTATTGAGTGCAGTACCTACATTGATATAAAATGTTTAAACATTTCAAGATGGCGCTAGTAGAGCAAGTTAAGAAATGTCAGCTGGTTTCACATCTTCGGTCATATAAAAGAATGACTTAATAATTATTATTTTCCTTATGTGACTGAAGATGTGAATCTGACCGATAATTCAAAAACTTACCCAAATAGTTAACACTTTAATAATGGAATGTATTATAAGAAGCTATGAGTTGTTTTGACTTAAGCAGTTGCTGGGGCTACTTTGCTCTTCATCAACTCCTTCAGCATGTTGGCAATTGGAGCTGGCATTGCTGGGGCTGGAGCAGCTCCAGCTCCATAGGGACCTGAATAGAAATAATATATATTGAATTTACAATCAATTACACATCAGGTTTTATATTAGTAATTGACCATAATGATTAGAATGAAAAAAATATTTAAGCCAATATGAAGTTTCCAAATGTAGGAAAAGGAAAAGTTTTCTGGCGTATATTAATAATATTAAATATAGAAAAGATTAATATTTTTAGTATTAAACAAATAAATCCTATAAATAACTTACCAACTCCTGCCATTGGTCCACCAAACGGTCCTGATGAAATGAAAAAAAAGATACCAATTAGACATTATTTATCAATAATATTTCCTCATTTTAACTTCCACACCAATTTATCACATTGATTTTGTTATCAATATATGTGACAAAGATTATAATAGATGTTTAATTTGTAAACGTGAATTAGGTAGGTACAAAATATATAGTTAATTTTCTAATATACAGACCATTTCTTGTGTTATAATATAATTTCAAAATATCTACTTTTTTAATTGACAAGAGGATAAGTTAAATATATGATAATTAATGCATTTAATGTACTATAGTAGAACTCCTCTATAGTGAATAAGTTAGGATGTAGCCCGTATAGTGAACTAATTTTCTTTAGTCTGCCATAAAATTACCTTCAGTTTTCTAAAACAGATGATAATTCATCGCAGACCAAAGAAAATTTGTTCACTATAGAGGCTACATTCTAACTCATTCACTATAGAGGAGTTCACTATAGAGGAGTTCACTATACATGAGTTTACTATAGAGGAGTTTACTATAGAGGAATTCACTATAGAGGAGTTCACTATACAGGAGTTCACTATAGAGGAGTTCACTATAGAGGAGTTTACTATAGAAGAGTTTACTATAGAGGAGTTCACTATAGAGGAGTTTACTATAGAAGAGTTTACTATAGAGGAGTTCACTATAGAGGAGTTCACTATAGAGTTTTACTGTGATATGATTTTCAAGACCATCTTATCATTTCAATCGTACCCATGCCGAATGGTTTCCCACCCATTGGTCCCCCCATAGCGGGTGCGGAGGCCATGGCATCGAATCTGGCAGCGAGCATCTCAGCCACAGCTGGTGGGATGCCTGGTGGTTTGGTGCTGGTGGAAACTGACGCGTCAGGAGACACTGAAAAGGAATAGTACAGGGGACATGTAGGCTAAGTTATGACTCATCGAACAGTTTAACGTTTTCGATCATATAAGAAAAAACTATATAATAAAAGTTTAATTATTATTATTGCAAAATCAACGAGTATAATTTTTTCTACTAGTGTGTACGTAATGGTCATAGTTATTAATAATGTCATTTTCAGGAGCTTCTGATATGTCATTCAAATCATTTAGTGTAACGTTCAGTAATCAAACACTCTCAGTACTCGGAAAGTGGGTGTTGTTGACACAGGTCAAAATGAAATAGCTAAAGGTCAGATTGGTTTTTGATCTACTCTGACCCAATACTTTTAGCTGTTATAATGAGAACTGTTTTCAGCACTTTATCGTCACAACTTCCATCCATTTAACCGTTAAAAAGTCAACGGAAATGAGTTTGATTTAGAATATTGGTAATCTAATCTAGAGATAAAATCAATAGTCGGAAATGACGGTCTGGAAAAATCGGTATTGGAATGAGAAATATATTATTAAATCTCAACTTAAATGGCCGTTATGTAGTTTGTTGTATCCGCTAGTTTGTTGTACTGCACACTTCATGATTATTTAACGACTGGCAGGAGGATCGGGAGTAGCAAGTCTTTCGATGCGTCTCACCTTTTAAGTTCTTATTTATTCCTCAGATCGAAAGTTCTAAAATCAAAAATAACAAAATTAGGCATCTATGTAGGTATTCACCTTCTACAGGAACTGACGCAGCCACTGCTACACAGGCAGCCAATAGGATCAGAGAGAACTTCATTGTAGTGGGTAGTGGTCTGCAAGGTATCAATGTTGTACTAACATAGACAGGAAAAATGCTATATAATAATTTTATTTATCTAATTATTCTTATATAATATCTTTCTATAATCTATATAGCAATTATATGCACTTACTATATTGAAATCTAGTTTTTAGAAATGTAATAATGAAATTTATTTCTAGATCTAATTTTCTAAAAGAATTTTAGCGACTTTAAAAACTAGGTAGGTACTTAGTCTTTAAATTCTAAAACAAACTAATTACCTAAGATAATTCGATCATTAATTTCAAAAACGTTAAAACCCCCCAAAATCGCTTTTTAAATAGGTTCTAACTGTCTTACAAGTATGAACAGGTTCTAACTGTCTTACAAGTATGAACAGGTTCTAACTGTCTTACAAGTATGAACAGGTTCTAACTGTCTTACAAGTATGAACAGGTTCTAACTGTCTTACAAGTATGAACAGGTTCTAACTGTCTTACAAGTATGAATAGGTTCTGACTGTCTTACAAGTATGAACAGGTTCTAACTGTCTTACAAGTATGAACAGGTTCTAACTGTCTTACAAGTATGAACAAGTTCTAACAAATTAAAACAGGTTCTAACTGTCTTACAAGTATGAACAGGTTCTAACTGTCTTACAAGTATGAACAGGTTGTAACTGTCTTACAAGTATGAACAGGTTCTAACTGTCTTACAAGTATGAACAGGTTCTAACTGTCTAACAAGTATGAACAGGTTCTTACTGTCTTACAAGTATGAACAGGTTCTAACAAATTAAAACAGGTTCTAACTGTCTTACAAGTATGAACAAGTTCTAACAAATTAAAACAGGTTCTAACTGTCTTACAAGTATGAACAGGTTCTAACTGTCTTACAAGTATGAACAGGTTCTAACAAGTTTAAACAGGTTATAACAAATTGAAACAGGTTCTAACAACTATTTAATAAAGTTTAAAGATATTTTTAGCAAGTTTAAGAAGGTTCTCAATTTAAATTACTGAATTTTGTTTCAATAATCAATCCCCTATGCTCCCCTTGTACCACAATACTCACTGACGTGCTGCTATGAAGAGGAGAGGTGATAGACTGGTGGTTGCTGTTCTTTCTCTCCCCTTTATATACTCTCGAAATGGATGGGGAGGGATGAAATAAGGGGGGGGGGGGATTAGTTAAGGAGCTTGGGACGAGACTGAACTGCGTCATTTTATGTTAATATTTAATTGATTAAATCCTTATGCCTAAGTTAGAATTAAAATAAAGTAAATGAATAATAATTCGTCTCTTATTAAATTAATTAACGTGAAACTAATGCCTTGTTTTTGTTAATGAATAAATAAATTAATTAAAAGTTAAGATATATTGATAGAACTAAATGGTATTATCATTAAATTATATTTTCTTAGTTATTATTATTTCAGTGGATGTCTTATTGTTTGAGATATAGATTAATTATAAATAAATTAGAAATATATTATTAGAAAGAGTATAATAATTATGATGAATAATGTTGTGATAAATATGTTACTCATTAATGTTGAGATAAATATGTTACTCATTAATGTCGAGATAAATATGTTACTCATTAATGTTGAGATAAATATGTTACTCATTAATGTCGAGATAAATATGTTACTCATTAATGTCGAGATAAATATGTCACTCATTAATGTTGAGATAAATATGTTACTCATTAATGTTGAGATAAATATGTTACTCATTAATGTTGAGATAAATATGTCACTCATTAATGTTGAGATAAATATGTTACTCATTAATGTTGAGATAAATATGTTACTCATTAATGTTGAGATAAATATGTCACTCATTAATGTTGAGATAAATATGTTACTCATTAATGTTGAGATAAATATGTCACTCATTAATGTTGAGATAAATATGTTACTCATTAATGTTGAGATAAATATGTCACTCATTAATGTTGAGATAAATATGTTACTCATTAATGTTGAGATAAATATGTTACTCATTAATGTTGAGATAAATATGTCACTCATTAATGTTGAGATAAATATGTCACTCATTAATGTTGAGATAAATATGTTACTCATTAATGTTGAGATAAATATGTCACTCATTAATGTTGAGATAAATATGTTACTCATTAATGTTGAGATAAATATGTCACTCATTAATGTTGAGATAAATATGTTACTCATTAATGTTGAGATAAATATGTTACTCATTAATGTTGAGATAAATATGTCACTCATTAATGTTGAGATAAATATGTTACTCATTAATGTTGTGATAAATATGTCACTCATTAATGTTGAGATAAATATGTCACTCATTAATGTTGTGATAAATATGTTACTCATTAATGTTGAGATAAATATGTTACTCATTAATGTTGAGATAAATATGTCACTCATTAATGTTGTGATAAATATGTTACTCATTAATGTTGAGATAAATATGTCACTCATTAATGTTGTGATAAATATGTTACTCATTAATGTTGAGATAAATATGTCACTCATTAATGTTGTGATAAATATGTCACTCATTAATGTTGAGATAAATATGTTACTCATTAATGTTGAGATAAATATGTCACTCATTAATGTTGTGATAAATATGTTACTCATTAATGATGTCTCTTTTCAATAAAGAATAAATAAAAAATTCGTATGTGATCGAAAATGTGAGGCTGGTCGATAATTCTAAACTTCCCCTACATTTTCAGTAACTATAATATCAACTTGAGTACCTTAATTAATATTCAATTTATATAGTATCGAATTAGCAGGCACCTAACGTGTTCGAAAAGTGGCTCATTGTTTTCAGTATTGTTAATGCAATATTTTTTTAGTAAATATTCAATTCTAAATTATTAAACTGAAAAATTAATATAATTTATGTATAATGTTGAATAATTTAATCATCAGAAATAGAAGTATGCATTAATTTAATTTCGAATTATTTGTTTTCGATGTACCTGTATTGAAACATGGCTTGTATTTACATCTATAACTTTGATGTAGTTATAGTTTGATATATTGTAACTCAATGTTTATAGTTATAGTGCTATAGTTTGATATATTGTAACTCAATGTTTATAATTATAGTGTTATAGTTTGATATATTGTAACTCAATGTTTATAGTTATAGTGTTATAGTTTGATATATTGTAACTCAATGTTTATAGTTATAGTGCTATAGTTTGATATATTGTAACTCAATGTTTATAATTATAGTGTTATAGTTTGATATATTGTAACTCAATGTTTATAGTTATAGTGTTATAGTTTGATATATTGTAACTCAATGTTTATAGTTATAGTGTTATAGTTTGATATATTGTAACTCAATGTTTATAGTTATAGTGCTATAGTTTGATATATTGTAACTCAATGTTTATAATTATAGTGTTATAGTTTGATATATTGTAACTCAATGTTTATAGTTATAGTGATACAGTTTGATATATTGTAACTCAATGTTTATAGTTATAGTGTTATAGTTTGATATATTGTAACTCAATGTTTATAATTATAGTGCTATAGTTTGATATATTGTAACTCAATGTTTATAATTATAGTGTTATAGTTTGATATATTGTAACTCAATGTTTATAGTTATAGTGATACAGTTTGATATATTGTAACTCAATGTTTATAGTTATAGTGTTATAGTTTGATATATTGTAACTCAATGTTTATAATTATAGTGCTATAGTTTGATATATTGTAACTCAATGTTTATAATTATAGTGTTATAGTTTGATATATTGTAACTCAATGTTTATAGTTATAGTGTTATAGTTTGATATATTGTAACTCAATGTTTATAATTATAGTGTTATAGTTTGATATATTGTAACTCAATGTTTATAGTTATAGTGTTATAGTTTGATATATTGTAACTCAATGTTTATAGTTATAGTGTTATAGTTTGATATATTGTAACTCAATGTTTATAGTTATAGTGCTATAGTTTGATATATTGTAACTCAATGTTTATAATTATAGTGATATAGTTTGATATATTGTAACTCAATGTTTATAATTATAGTGCTATAGTTTGATATATTGTAACTCAATGTTTATAATTATAGTGTTATAGTTTGATATATTGTAACTCAATGTTTATAGTTATAGTGTTATAGTTTGATATATTGTAACTCAATGTTTATAGTTATAGTGTTATAGTTTGATATATTGTAACTCAATGTTTATAGTTATAGTGCTATAGTTTGATATATTGTAACTCAATGTTTATAATTATAGTGTTATAGTTTGATATATTGTAACTCAATGTTTATAGTTATAGTGATACAGTTTGATATATTGTAACTCAATGTTTATAGTTATAGTGTTATAGTTTGATATATTGTAACTCAATGTTTATAATTATAGTGCTATAGTTTGATATATTGTAACTCAATGTTTATAATTATAGTGTTATAGTTTGATATATTGTAACTCAATGTTTATAGTTATAGTGATACAGTTTGATATATTGTAACTCAATGTTTATAGTTATAGTGTTATAGTTTGATATATTGTAACTCAATGTTTATAGTTATAGTGCTATAGTTTGATATATTGTAACTCAATGTTTATAATTATAGTGTTATAGTTTGATATATTGTAACTCAATGTTTATAGTTATAGTGTTATAGTTTGATATATTGTAACTCAATGTTTATAGTTATAGTGTTATAGTTTGATATATTGTAACTCAATGTTTATAGTTATAGTGCTATAGTTTGATATATTGTAACTCAATGTTTATAATTATAGTGATATAGTTTGATATATTGTAACTCAATGTTTATAATTATAGTGCTATAGTTTGATATATTGTAACTCAATGTTTATAATTATAGTGTTATAGTTTGATATATTGTAACTCAATGTTTATAGTTATAGTGATACAGTTTGATATATTGTAACTCAATGTTTATAGTTATAGTGTTATAGTTTGATATATTGTAACTCAATGTTTATAATTATAGTGCTATAGTTTGATATATTGTAACTCAATGTTTATAATTATAGTGTTATAGTTTGATATATTGTAACTCAATGTTTATAGTTATAGTGATACAGTTTGATATATTGTAACTCAATGTTTATAGTTATAGTGTTATAGTTTGATATATTGTAACTCAATGTTTATAATTATAGTGCTATAGTTTGATATATTGTAACTCAATGTTTATAATTATAGTGTTATAGTTTGATATATTGTAACTCAATGTTTATAGTTATAGTGTTATAGTTTGATATATTGTAACTCAATGTTTATAATTATAGTGTTATAGTTTGATATATTGTAACTCAATGTTTATAGTTATAGTGTTATAGTTTGATATATTGTAACTCAATGTTTATAGTTATAGTGTTATAGTTTGATATATTGTAACTCAATGTTTATAGTTATAGTGCTATAGTTTGATATATTGTAACTCAATGTTTATAATTATAGTGATATAGTTTGATATATTGTAACTCAATGTTTATAATTATAGTGCTATAGTTTGATATATTGTAACTCAATGTTTATAATTATAGTGTTATAGTTTGATATATTGTAACTCAATGTTTATAGTTATAGTGATACAGTTTGATATATTGTAACTCAATGTTTATAGTTATAGTGTTATAGTTTGATATATTGTAACTCAATGTTTATAGTTATAGTGCTATAGTTTGATATATTGTAACTCAATGTTTATAATTATAGTGTTATAGTTTGATATATTGTAACTCAATGTTTATAGTTATAGTGTTATAGTTTGATATATTGTAACTCAATGTTTATAGTTATAGTGTTATAGTTTGATATATTGTAACTCAATGTTTATAGTTATAGTGCTATAGTTTGATATATTGTAACTCAATGTTTATAATTATAGTGATATAGTTTGATATATTGTAACTCAATGTTTATAATTATAGTGCTATAGTTTGATATATTGTAACTCAATGTTTATAATTATAGTGTTATAGTTTGATATATTGTAACTCAATGTTTATAGTTATAGTGATACAGTTTGATATATTGTAACTCAATGTTTATAGTTATAGTGTTATAGTTTGATATATTGTAACTCAATGTTTATAATTATAGTGCTATAGTTTGATATATTGTAACTCAATGTTTATAATTATAGTGTTATAGTTTGATATATTGTAACTCAATGTTTATAGTTATAGTGATACAGTTTGATATATTGTAACTCAATGTTTATAGTTATAGTGTTATAGTTTGATATATTGTAACTCAATGTTTATAATTATAGTGCTATAGTTTGATATATTGTAACTCAATGTTTATAATTATAGTGTTATAGTTTGATATATTGTAACTCAATGTTTATAGTTATAGTGTTATAGTTTGATATATTGTAACTCAATGTTTATAATTATAGTGCTATAGTTTGATATATTGTAACTCAATGTTTATAATTATAGTGTTATAGTTTGATATATTGTAACTCAATGTTTATAGTTATAGTGATATAGTTTGATATATTGTAACTCAATGTTTATAATTATAGTGATATAGTTTGATATATTGTAACTCAATGTTTATAATTATAGTGCTATAGTTTGATATATTGTAACTCAATGTTTATAATTATAGTGATATAGTTTGATATATTGTAACTCAATGTTTATAATTATAGTGCTATAGTTTGATATATTGTAACTCAATGTTTATAATTATAGTGTTATAGTTTGATATATTGTAACTCAATGTTTATAGTTATAGTGATATAGTTTGATATATTGTAACTCAATGTTTATAATTATAGTGATATAGTTTGATATATTGTAACTCAATGTTTATAATTATAGTGCTATAGTTTGATATATTGTAACTCAATGTTTATAATTATAGTGTTATAGTTTGATATATTGTAACTCAATGTTTATAGTTATAGTGATACAGTTTGATATATTGTAACTCAATGTTTATAGTTATAGTGTTATAGTTTGATATATTGTAACTCAATGTTTATAATTATAGTGCTATAGTTTGATATATTGTAACTCAATGTTTATAATTATAGTGTTATAGTTTGATATATTGTAACTCAATGTTTATAGTTATAGTGTTATAGTTTGATATATTGTAACTCAATGTTTATAATTATAGTGCTATAGTTTGATATATTGTAACTCAATGTTTATAATTATAGTGCTATAGTTTGATATATTGTAACTCAATGTTTATAGTTATAGTGTTATAGTTTGATATATTGTAACTCAATGTTTATAATTATAGTGCTATAGTTTGATATATTGTAACTCAATGTTTATAATTATAGTGTTATAGTTTGATATATTGTAACTCAATGTTTATAGTTATAGTGTTATAGTTTGATATATTGTAACTCAATGTTTATAATTATAGTGTTATAATTTGATATATTGTAACTCAATGTTTATAGTTATAGTGTTATAGTTTGATATATTGTAACTCAATGTTTATAATTATAGTGCTATAGTTTGATATATTGTAACTCAATGTTTATAATTATAGTGTTATAGTTTGATATATTGTAACTCAATGTTTATAGTTATAGTGTTATAGTTTGATATATTGTAACTCAATGTTTATAATTATAGTGTTATAGTTTGATATATTGTAACTCGATGTTTATAGTTATAGTGTTATAGTTTGATATATTGTAACTCAATGTTTATAACTATAGTGTTATAGTTTGATATATTGTAACTCAATGTTTATAATTATAGTGTTATAGTTTGATATATTGTAAC